>JAWQRP010000776.1:0-23836 GCA_033557875.1 Quadriops clusia
GGGTGTATAAAGGTTGTATAAGGGTCGAATAAACGTTTTCAAGACATTTTTATAAAACTTCTGGTTTATTAAATTGTCGAGAAAACGTTTTCTCAGCTATTATATAACTATTTGTGCTACTTGGGTATTGTTGTTAGGAAATTCTCATTTGATTTGCAATAGACTGTACGTTTTCTGGCAGGTTGTTTATGAGTAAATGAGACTACAATTTGACCAATATTTCGGTTTCCTTATTCTTCCACCTTCCTCAGGACCTCTTGCAGTTAATTCATAAAACAACTGGAGGAAAGTAAAAATATATATTTCTTTCATTCTCAATGTGTAGAGTTAGTTAATCGAATGAACTAATCCAAAATAATTTTCCAATAATCTTCAGCTCATGTGTTGTGTACTTTCATAATTTTCTGAATAAGTTAAGTAATGGAGCTAATAAAGAAAAACAAATATGAAGGCAGTACATAAAATCAAAATTGTTTAACAGCACAATTCGATCAAACTTAATTCCGAAGTTAACACGAACCTCTCTTTAGCAATGTGTATGTATGTACATGTACGGAAAATCGTATCATGCAAAATGCGCCAATGAGAGGTCCTTGCGTTTAATCCCAAATTAATGTATGAACACATTATCCCTTGTCGGGGCTTTCCTTCGGGAATGTGAAATAAAATCCTATTGGAAATAGGTCGACATCTCCTTCAGTTTGTAGGTAGAAATGTAGGCAGCGTTGCGGGATCTACTGAATACGCAATGCGCGGAGTGACCCGTGTCCACTAGTGTCCGGCAATCTCCGGTACCATCCATTATTCAACGGTGCTAGGAGACGGGCAAGAAGCCATCCCAACAGGCGACAGCATGTCACCACCCCGCCTGGGGGCGACAAATGTATCCCTCGTCCGGCTTGACCCGTGGGGCTTAGCCAGTGGTGACTCGTAGCTGGAAAAAACCTATCAACGCCGATCAATAAGTAATGAAATTGCGAAAGGCCGGCGAAAAACAATGTTTTATGGCGCATTACATTGTAAAACTTCGTCAAAATACAGAAGTCTTGATTTTCTTTCGAAATAGGCTGCGAAGCAAAGTTGCAATCTACAACGAAATATTAGCCACTTCTCGATTATTATCTGCTTCTACTATAATTAAAACTGTTGCTCATATGGCGTAAGTATTGAATGATCTTGCCACAATTCCTATCAATGTAAATTTTCCCACACTGGAAAATCTATGACATCAAAATCACTTTCAAATAAATTCGGGATGAATAATTCAAAAAGTATGTACCTAATATCGCTTTACTTTATGAGAAACTTTAACAAATCTGTGTTACTATATTTTATTTACATATACACTTGTAACTGTTTTCTTTTTTCAGGTAATGTTGTCCTTCAAACAGATTCAAATGTTATATTAAATTTAATTTAGAAATACCTGAATGGACGCTACAACCATGTTATCTAGCAAACACATATTTTTCAAGATAAAAATAAGTCGTTGTTTTATGAAGGTTACTGTTACAGATATTATTGCAATATTAAACAAAAATAAATAAATAAAGTTTCTAGGAATTCGGGAAATAATCATAAATATCTAACGTAACCTATCCTAATATTTTAAATATCTAAATATTTGCACCTAATCATAGTATTTTTATCTTGGGACAAAGTATTTAGGTGGAAAATGCAAAAAAAATTCCTTAATTTTCACATTTATTATTCATAAATCTGTATCAAGGCAATGTAAAACATGTCCTTAACAATTTGTGGATATGTCGAAAAATATTTTCTTAAATTATACTTTTCAGACCGTAATTAGCCAACATTTATCAAAGTCTTTCCAGGAATCCACTGACCGAAAAATGTCATGTTGCTCGGAATTTTCTAAAATAGAGTGATTTGGCATTATGGTGCTTCTCTTTTCAACGCTTAGAAATAATTATACATATCTCAAAAAATTCCCAATCTTGTTACGAAGGGGACATTTTAATCAACATTTTATTATAAATGTAATCAACAAATATTTTTGTTCTATAAAAATTTGCGTAAGTATTAAATTAGTATTCAGAAACTAAGAAGTGTCAGTGTATTTCCTCGTATTGCCATTCAAGTGTTTTTGCCTAATGTTTTTCCTTATGAAAAATTCACGATCGCATCATTTTGTTTGCGTTGCAACGGGTGATGTATGTTCGTGAGCAAGAAGCAGATTCACAAAGCTACATTAAATATAAAACAGAAAGTTGACCGTCTAGCAAACATAAGACGTCCAGAATGACATCGTAGTCCACAAGCTGCACGAGTATTGGGTATATTCGCTCCGCTCGCTCGCTCGGACCGTGGTCAGCTGTCAGCCATCACTCACATTCGCCTGGCCACTACATGCTTTTGTACTTAGCCCTGCACTGGCCCTAATTGTGTCGGAAAGCCGCCGATCATTTCACATACAGAGCGAGCGGCACAAGTTGACGCCGACCTTACCCGTGCTATCCTCGGGGCGCGCGTCGCCCCACTTCCGAGGAATCCTGGCAAAACTTAGAGTTCTGTAACTTTTCCAAAGGTCTGCATTCTTGTTAAAAAAAATAGAAAGGGTATCTAGACATATCTCGTTTGATTTAATTAGCTATTTGACGTCTGATAGGTATCTTTGAACACACTGACCTATGTACTGTCGTAAAATTTTAGAAGAAATTTATTACTTTTACTTATGCAAGTTATGAAAAACATTCTTTTTCAGGATACCTGAATATGTTAATTTGTGAATTTCCACTTTTGTTCAAGGTCATATACGAGTATTTTATGCTTCAGCGATAAACTACAAAAAAGAGAACCATGGCGGAATTAAACGCGCGTGAGTCAAACACGTGACTGACAATAATTAGGGCTTTGAATCAATTTCTTAACTTCGGAAAATTTTGCCAACAGTGTGGGTTACGGATGCATATTTGCAAAAGTGAATAACTAAATTTTTTAAACGTGATCAAAATAATTTAAAATGATAAATTTATTAGTTACATTGACCGGTCACTATTAATAATTTTCAGATAAACGTGGAAAACTTAATACATTTTAAATAATAGTGCTGCTGAATGCAAAATGTACTTTTGAATTATTTTTCATATTTAGTTGTGGACCACTGCATTACGAGCGGAA
The DNA here is from genome assembly GCA_033557875.1 of Quadriops clusia. Lineage (NCBI taxonomy): Eukaryota > Metazoa > Arthropoda > Insecta > Coleoptera > Hydrophilidae > Quadriops > Quadriops clusia. Next base: position 3,142 of record JAWQRP010000776.1, read on the forward strand.
ACTTAAAAAAAATTAAAATTCAAGATGAGCCTTTTTCAAATTTCGTATTCAGTGAAACGCTGCAAATGTAAAAAATTTCACGTTTTGTAATTCGAAGTATCATAAAACTCCATAATGCCAAAATAAATAATTCGTTTTGATTCTAAGATTCTAACTCTTTCAAATTTTTTATAAACTTTAGTTTAACCAATTTGTTTTTTAATGATGTAAGTATTTTGTACTTCAACTACTTATTTTTAAAAAAATAAATAGTTGAAGTACAAAATACTTACATCATTATATTAGTAAAACAACTAAATGGGTTCAAATCAACAAAATTTGTTTTTTACTTCATTTTATGATTTTATTCGAAGTCTTTCACAAATAGTGCCCAAATGGCACTATTAACATGTGTCATCACTATATTCGTAAAATTTGACCTTTTGTACAGGTTCAAAACCGAGTAACTTGTTGACAATGTGCCCAATTTGGATGTTGGATCAATACTTTAAAATTTTAAACATTTGAAGCGAAAGTAGGGTTTATATATAGCCTATTTTAATTCTTCATTCGAATTTAAAAACAGTTATAAATAATTTTTGGCAAAATAAAAATTTTGCGTGAATTTAAAAAAAATTACATTGTTGCTAATAGGTACGCATATGCGAAAACTTATGGTTTTGGTCTATAGACATTATACATATGCAACATGTGATGTATGTGGATAATGCTATTAGGTTATTGGTTTTCACTGTTTGGCTGTAAACGAGCTTGGATGTTAAATTATTGCCTCTTGGACGTTTAATTGCACTTTTGTACAAGGCATATTTGATTTTTTCTCGGCATTTTCATACTTCATCTCGTGTTCATCTGTTCTATTATAGGTTCTGTGTTAGTAGATCATACGAGATCATGCTTAACAGGTGACAAGCCACGAATAGAATACTCCGCTTTCCAATATGTGCATTTAAAAACAATGGAATTTTATTTTAAAAATAAACATTTTATTTATTTTAATCGACTGGCTGTTCGTATGTCGGTCACGCAGATAGCGCAAAAATCCCATTTTAAAGTTTACTTTGATTTAAAAAAATCACTAAACATGCCAATTCTGTTTAATATTGCTGTGTAACAACTTGGTTATATAACAATAAATGTGGTAATACAACAGCGAGAGTATATTGTTCAGTAGTAACTACCAACTTCTAAACAATGAACATAACCTGAAATTCTTAAGCTTGACGATTAGTTTGGTTATGAACTTCAGACTTTTCTGTTTGTTTGTTGGTAGTTACTATTGAACAAAATACTCTTATTGCTATATAACCACATTTGTTGTTATATAACCAAGTTGTTAAATAGCAATATCAATAGCCGCTGATGTCAAATAAAAAAGATCATATGCATTTTCTCCATAAGGGAATTTTAAAGTTGTGTTCCTTTCAAATTAGCTAATTTCTTACGCAACAGATAGATAAAGTTAAATCCTTCGAATTTTTTTCTTTTTTTTTGATGAAGAACATGAATATTAAAGAACCTTCACTTTTAAGTTATAACTTATTAACATATTTCGTATAGGATACTTAGGAATGGAATATAGCGACTGCAAAGAATCCCTAAGTAATAGAGGGTGTTATCAAATCCGGGGTGATGGTTTGAACCACGAGTATTACTGCTAAAGACAAGTGAAAAAGTTCATATAAAACTCTGCCTTAAAATGCACCCATATAGAACTACAACCCTTCAAAGTTGGAGAAAAATAAAAGTATTTTTGCGATAAATTAGGCCATTTTGGACCCCAACGTCCGTCAATATCTTTGTTTTAACTCCTACGAAATGACACATTAACTTCATGAGGGTAGTTAAAGTAAGAACCTCCAAATCCTGACATTAAATATGTATCTGTTTATTAAGTTTATCGTTTGAAAATAAGTATGCAGACTTTTATTAAATCTTTAATATATTAGAAGGTAGAGGTAAGGTATGCTAGACGTTTTTCATCTGAAACCGTCCGAAGATTTATAATCTGCAGAAACATTTCGATTATTTAAAAGAGTTTAGAAGTTACATTTAAAACAACACTTTCATCCCCTTTTAATGTCAGTGTTTAGGGATTGTTTCTTTAGTTAACCCCTATGAACTAGATGTGCAATTTCGAAGAAGTTGAAACAAAGATCCTAATGGACTTTGGGGTGAAAAATATTAAAAATCGGCAATATAATCGCAAAAAACTTTTTTTTTTGTTTAACTTTGGAGAGCTGTAAGGATGCATTTTAGTACAAGGCTTTATATGGACTTTTTCGTTTCTTTTTATGAGTATTATATGTGGTTCAACCCATCACAGATATTGAAATAAACATGCTCTATACCAAAATAAAGGAAATTTAACTTTACCTACCTGATACTTAACAAATTAGTCAATTCGGAAAGAATTCAGTTTTTAATTTCTGATATGGAGAAATTGCATTGAAAATCTAACTACGTGACGTCACGCCTATAAGGTCTATAAGTAGAGACAAAAATTTCCTCACTATATGATTATTCGGACTGTAGAGACTGCGTTGGCTCTAAATAATTCTATTGACTTACATACACACCATTTGTAAATATTTCTAAGCTATCATATTTTTCAGCTACCTCTATGCGTTTTAACCCGGATTTTTCCTTGCATGATCAAAATTGAAGTAAGGAGTATCCTTTTCCTCTATTAGTGACTGAATTTTTCGAGTTCTCTCCTCTTTATAGTAAAAAAACAGTTCAGACACTGACCAAATTGTACCTTCTCAATTTTTGTATTCCCTATGGCCTAATTGTATCATTATTGTCACAGGTCTTGCTGACAATCTTGTGTTTGACACTATGTATTGATGGTTTCCTGTATAGTTTCAATTGTGTCATAGGCGCAACGAGTGTTGTCTATTGTTAGTCCGTTTAATACCACACCTCCAGAAGTCTCAGCAAAAGTTCTCTCATTCATTCTGAATAGATGTTAAATACAAGGACAACAGATAGCACGCATCTCTGCCAAATCCGTAATATTCATCAAGCTAATGTGATTAATATTGTCAATTAATTGTTTCAGTCAACGAAACAAATACAGGGTGTTCAAATAAAACATGTTTATAAAAAATTCAAAATTCATAGCGCCTCTTTAAAATAGCACACATTACTAATGTCTAATGTCAGTGTTTATACATTTTTTTAGTAGGCGCGACAGGAAAGGATATTGGGTTGCATAAGCATCATTCTAGATTTCCTTGCTTGTAACCACTTCGTCAATATTACACTAGATGGCGTAATTCTTAAGGATAGTAAGTGTACACTACATCAAAGAAGCGGTATGAAATTTGAATTTTTTATAAACATGTTTTATTTAAACACCCTGTATGTAAGTCTACATTCATATCGAGACTTGGTTGAGCCCTATATTGAGGACCTCTCTAGTGCCCAAACTATTACGAAAACCAAACTGGGTTGCTATTGATGTCCACCTCTAATTTTCTTTATACTCGGTGGTATATGATTTTCAACTTCTAGCTCAATAAACTGTTCTAAAATCAAACAATTCTCCCGTACCGCCCTGTGTGGTAAAAGCATAAAAGTTGACTAATTATTATAGGGGTATGACTTCTGTAATATAGATGGTATTCTTAAGATAATGTTAGTATCGTGTTAGTATACTTGAATATTCAAATTCGATATGATTATGAATTAGTTATATTTTGCATTCGTTCCCCATAAAAGATTGACCAAAGATGTCTTAATTTGCTTACCTATAAATCATGTTTTAGACGTTAATGTATGTTAAATTTAACATATTACAATGTAGCAATCACATCAACTCTAGTTTAAAGCAACCTTTAATTGTATTTCTATCGCAGCAATACATACATTTTATATGGCAATTTAATGATGCCCAATAATTAACATCCCAATTTGAATGGTGTATAAAGAGATTTATGGATATATGTATGTAAATGATTAATTAATGTTTAATTTTAATTTTTTTTTAAGTTTAATGTTTTTTTTACTGAAATTGGTGCCATTTCAAAGAAAAAGTGTGAAAAAATTGAACTTGTTTGGTTCTTGTACCCTTCTAGATGAAGGAAACCTGTAGAAATAGTACTTAAGGTAATCTCTATTAAAATTATTGAAGCATTATTTTTACAATAAAATAATGTTTTAAGTATCACCATAAACAAATGACGTATGAAACTTTGCTTAATATGTGTGTAGTTATGAAAAAAGGAAAAAAACACTTCCATTTAATTCAAGTTAATGACGATTTCCAGTTTCCGAAACATGTCATCCTAGCAAACTGTTAAGTTCACATCATGTTACATAAAAATCCATTATTATATGGACCACTTACATTCAAAGTTCAGAGGGATAATTAGAACTTTACGATCCCCCTCGTATATACATGTATACGTAAATGAAACCGTGTTGCTAGTGGCAATAAGGAGACCCCTTTCTTTGAATGGAAATAGTGCAGCTCGTTAGTATTCGGTTAGGCCGCATAGACAGTAATACGTACTACGGTTAGAATTACATCTAATATTGACTTGCAAAATCGCTGTTGGATGGAAAGGAGCACGTCCCAGGGCGTGCTAGTGCCAAACGATCCCAGACTTACTGTGATTGATTGGCTGGGTTGATACCTAGGCCTTAATTGCATTCCAAATGTGTTTACATATACTTCATATCCCACATCGCCAGTTTGTTGATACTGAAGGGATGGATTCTCGCCGTTGTTTACATTAAGGGAGTCGCAGGCCGTTAGACACTTTTAATTATGAGATGTAAGTGGATGGTACACAAGGCTTTGCTTGTTTTTATTCCTAATTAATGTAACTGTATCGGTCTTTACTGCTGTATGAAATAGTTCTTAACAGATTTGTGATTGCGTTTGTTTACCATAGAGTTAAATTGGTTAATAATTAGTTTTTTTTAATGCAAGATAAATCTCTTAAAAATTGAGCAAGAATTGAAGAGTATATTACTTTTGACGATTAATTACGTCGCTTTCGACAATGTGTAACTGATCCAACATTTGTATTCAATATTTAAGAATATTTTAAGTAATATACATTCCAAATTGCAAAAAGATATGTACCTACATCAAAAAAAAATCAATATAAAGTGTATACATATAGCTATGTATCACCTCAACGTTACTTAATTGCATTTTATAGGCAACCAACTCTACAGTTCTTACTTGAATGTTGAATTTTATACGAATTTTATTTATGTTCTCTCGATTTCATTTGATTATATACATGTTTAATAAGAAAGTAAGTCAAAATGAAATGGATTTCAAATATAAAAAAATCAAACGAGCGTTTTAAAGCGAACGTGGTGCAAATTAGGGATGCATTCAAGTTAGTGCATTAGTATCGAGTCTTCTTTTCGGCGGGTCGAGTGTATGGAAGCCCCTAATGCCGAGTCCCAGGGGAGCAGCCCCATTATCGCGCCCCTCGACGCTCGACGACGCGGCACAATGATGCCAATTCCCAAGCGCAACAACGTATACGTTTAGTTTAATGCCTCGGTTGTCACTGCCAAATACGAGAGTGAGCATTCGATGCTCTGTGACCCAGCTCTGTCGGTGTTCCATGCTGGTTCCCGTTTAGCTACGGATTTATTTCGACTTTGTTTAGAAGGTTTTGTATTTTTATTGTTTATCTACACGTGAATGTTCTCCCCGGTTTCATGGATTTAGTTCGGCAATTCAAAAGGACTTCTATTGCCATGGTCAGCACTAACAATACGAAGCAATACGATTTCCCGCATTTTCTTTTTTATTGAGTTTTCCGTTAATATTCTCTACAATAAATTCCGGTTGTTTTGTTTTTCTATTCAATTCGGACTCTGCAACGGTAGTAATCTTTTATATTCTATTAAAAAGGATATTCTTTTAAATATATCAATAATTAGAGTTGCACACTAATCTTAATCAAAGGAATTATTATTGTCAAATTACAATTATTATTACAATTTAATGGAAATATATTTTAGTCTAATAGGTAGCAATAATTATTTATTTTATATCAGACGTGATTTGTTGAAAATGTTCGACGGCAATGCAAGGAATAATCGACATGAAACAAATCGGAGCAGAACAAGAAAACTCAAATCCCGCCGCGAAAAGGATCTCCCAACATACACATACACATATTACATACAGAGCTGCGACAATGTTCCGGAGACTTAACATGTCCGTGCTAGTTGAGAAATGATCTAACATGGAGGTCGCCCGTTCGGAGAGGCGGAGTTTCCTGCTCCTCCTTTAACCACGCCTAACATGAGCAGCTCTTGACATGACAGAGCGATCTGTTGGCAACAAAAAGAAACACAGTGTTGTATTGTTTTATTGCTGTATAAGCTCTTTCATTATATCCAAGAGTTGTAGATAAGATTGGATAGCGAATTCAGTTCGAGATAAAGCTCCCTGATTATTTTTTCGTTCCTCCTTTGTTCTCTTTTGCCGTGACAATTTTCCTTCGAAGGAAAGCGTTCCCCCTTACTTTTAATAACATCGTCACAATGCCGTTTTTTATGTAAACTGTACTTTTCCTATTAGTTTTAAGTGAAGGGAAAATGTTTTTAGCTGGTTAACTCTATCCGATACTATTGGTAGGTACTTTAAACTAACACACTTATGTAAGGGGGAAAATCACTATATATATGTAGGGCGTTAAATTATCCAAAAATTTCTTAAACTTGATTTTCAATACTCATGTTATTCTAAAAGAAAAGTTCCTATTGCAGAATGTGATAGTTATACAATTTTCTAAAAACTCAACTTTAAACCGCGCGCCTCCGCCAATTGTGCAAGTATATAGAATTACATACATATCTTTCAGAAGAATTAATTTTTGAAACCTTAGCATGTCACGAGAAGGAGTAAGGGACTGCACGTGCAATAAAAATAAAATTCTTTCTTGATATAATACGTTTTTCTCGGAAATTCATTTAATCCTTCCCATGCGAGCGCTATTAATAAACATAAAATCAAAAGTGTTCTAGCATATTTATAAATGTGTTGGAAAAATATCAAGGCGATTTCGCATGCCTGAGAGAAATTAAAAGGCAAATATTATTTTCGCACTTGACGAGTTAAAAAGCGCTGACAGAGAGCGGTATGCGAAGACGGGCGGAACAACAACACATCAAGAAGATATGCTTCCTCCGATCCGCTGTGATAGCAGATCAAAGCAACCGCCATGTTTACGAATCCCGCCGAACTCCACGGCTAAGCAGACCTATACAAACACACCTGGAGGAACCTAAATCACTCATTGACAGGCCGTTATAGCGATCTCTCACGTGCAATATTAGACCTTATACTGCATCCGCTAAATAGAACTAAATATACAGACTGAGTGTTGGCAAACAGAGAGCTTAGCTGGCGGTAAATGGGCAAACAATACCGTAGAAACCCGGTGTGTTGATAATCTGTTGTCTACATCCCCTTACTCTGTTAGGTTAGGTACTACAATATTTATACACGGATCGTGAGGTTTTAAACATTGTCTGTCGGTCAACAATTCAAACTAAAACGATTCGCTTTTATCATATGTGTTACTTCTACACTGTATACACATTTATTGTTCATTGTCATGCAACGTACTGTTTGCTCAGTGCCTCATTATTAATCTAATACTAGGGGTTCAAGAATAAAGCCACACGCTTTTAGGAACCGTTAAAATATTTTACAAAGCAGGGTATTTTATTGAATAAAAAATAGTCCGTCATGATAATCGGATGCGGTATAAAAAAAAATTTCGTGTAATAACTCAAATAAATCATTCAGTTTAGTTTAAAACGACATTTTAAAGTTACGATAGTAGATACAGCTGAATTAAAGGGGCGTTCAGAAGCAATAATATAAATTCGAACCAATATCTCAAAACAAGTGTCTAACGTGCCGGACCTTCCAACATTTCTCGCAGACGGAACAATATTAAAAATATCCCCCCGTCCAATTTTAGATTTTACACTTTTCACTATAGTGGCAATAAAAAGTATAAATTCGAAGCGTCGCATACGCTGTCTATTTCACATGTGACGCTGACGCCTGGGTGTCAGCCCTAGTAGAAGGGTTTTATAATTGCAATACCATTGACATTCGAATCGTTTTAAACCTCCTATTTAGCATACATATTGTCGAACCGTGTTCACACTTTTTAATTTGATGCAGCAGACTGATATATTGATTAGCGAATGGGGATAGTAATGATTTAATCTAACGGAGCTGTAGTTCCGTACTTGTTTAATCGTTTCAAACTGCGATCAATGTGCATTATTAAACTTTGATTTTTAAACTGCCACTACAAATGTCCGACAGTCACAACGTTATTGTAACGAATACAAATTTCATTCCTGAAATAACTAACATAAATTGAACGGAAAATAAAGAAAAGATTTGTGGACAATTACTGTAAAAAATGGATACCGCAAATGAATCTAAAATCTAGCAATTAGTGTGCACATATTGGGGAAATAAGCAACAGCTTGCATTAACGATTTGTACAAATCGAGTAAAGCGTGAATTCAGGTAGTAATGCGGTAACGAACGGTGGTCAGCGGAACCCTCAAATGGTAGCTACAGCCAGACTCCCTTCTAAACTGCTGCAGGCCATCCAAAACATTGAAACACATCAGGAACATTTTTGGACGACCGCGAAATAGCGATATTGTCCTGTCCGCATAGCATTGGTTTTGTTTTGTGTGTTTTTACAAGAGGTTAAATTCACCGCCGGCAGTTCTGCGGTATAAAACTGAATTTTATAACAGTAATATTTTGTATGGTTATTGTGTCTGCAGCTACACATTTATTCGTTCATAACCTGAATTAGCCATTGTACTGCCACAATGCGATATGCTTGTTGATAATGAAATGGATTTTTATAGTTGCTGTTCATATGCGCATTGAAATTCATGAACATCGACTATGTTTTTAGTTTGCAGTTGTTCTCAACATGGAACAAATGCCCTGCGAATGAATGTTGTGTTGCAACGCATACGTATTTGTAGTTTTAATTTAGTGTATCCGCAAGTTGTTTTTTTGCTTCTATAAAACGCCGCTCCATTTCATATTAAATGATTGAAGGGGGAAGTAAATTATGAATTATTTTATGTACTATGTACCTCTGTGCAGTCTACGTGCATGTATCCTGTTTAAATCCGTTTGATGCATTTAGGAAAATAATTTGGGTTTTTTTATGTGTAACAGGTTCCTACTTTTAATTTAATTTATTGGAAGAAAATATCAGTATCTGCTTTCACTTCTAAAGCTAAGTATAGCATGAAAATCGAAACGTATACTTTACCAATAATAAGGTAAAAACTTAAAGTAATATAGGTCGTCTGTCTACCAGTTTGTTAAATTTCTTGACGGACAAGTTATCAGATCACTTGTTCAGCAGGTCAACATATCTGCTACTGCTGCTACCAAGAAATTATTAACATACAATTTACGTAATTTGCTTATTAAAACAATCTCGAGGATAATGGTCAGTGTGTTTCGTAAGTTTAGCATACAGGTTGTGTTGATATGCATTACTTATTAGTGTGACAATAAGTGCTTATTTATTTACGCTGGATTCAATATTTTACAAAATTTAATTAAATAATTTGATACGTATACAATAATATTACTAAAAATGGATTAAAGCTTTCTGGGTCATCTTAATTTTTTGGCGTTGAAGAACATAATATATAATTACCAGAGTTGAATTATTTTAAGTATTTTTGCAAATAAAATACTTTTAAGTTTCGGAATCAGTATATGCTTTACTCTTCATTCGTGTTTGGAAATTGTTAATTAATGCGAAAAAAGCAATGGGCATTATAATTCAGTAATTTTACTTATACCATTTTAAAATGATTTAACAAATATTCAAAGTATCTTGATTTAATGACTTGCGGTTGCCTTATTTTGTTAAATACGCATTTAAATATAACTGATGGAATTGTATGCATAAATTAAGCAATAACAATCGCAGATGGCCGCGCTGCATTCCGCGAACCTCATGCCAACAAACCGAACACAACCCAACACGCAGCCTTGCTAATTACAACACATATAATTACAAGTCTGGCTATGATTAGAGGCTGCCCAGTCGTCAAAATGCATACTTGTTTTGCACCTCGCTTCTATGTGCGCCTTCCGTTGCGGCCAAAGTAGCTGCGACGTACATTGATGTATGTAATTGAGTCCTTCACGAATTTTTCTTGTTTCTGATGTACTTCAGAAATGTACCCTTAATTTACAGCTGGATAATTACTAAGCCTCATCGATGTAATATTTGAATTACGAATAACGAATATTTTTAATTGCACGTAATTCCAAGGCATTCGTTGCTATATAATTGTTTTTTTTTCGCGCAAACTTCTTTGGCCTGCTAACCTAGTTTGATTAATTATTGTTAATGTATAGTAAAATTATCACTTTAAACTGAAAGTATAAAGGAAAACTATGGAAGACTTGCAATGAAAAATTGTTGAATATTCTGCACAAAATTGCTCGTGATAATGCTTAAAAATAATAATAGCTTTATTATATAATAAGATTAAGAGTAAAAGTTGTCCATCGCGTATAAGTAGTGGATGAGAGGTATTAATTATTTATTGCAATAATTAGTCAAACACGCAACTCTTAAACATAACAGACAAAATTTACAATCTGGTCGTTTTAAGCATTAAAAGGTTTTGAAGGAATCTCGTAAAAAGTCGGCGAAATCGTCCAATAAATTTACATAAATTAAATTCTCAAACTAGCCGAACCATTTAAATTACCGAAAATAAATGATGCGCCAAAGTTGTAGCGCCAAGTCTGGCCGTTTTTATCGGACGCAAGCAAACTTCTATAAAAGAAACAAGGCAGCGCTTGAAATTCTAACAATAACGGTCCGAATTCCCAGAACGAGAATCTCCTATACGTATAGACAAACTCGTGTACAATGTTCAGGTTATCCTTTTCCCGAAAAGAACTTACGAACAAGCGTCCGTCTCTGTCGATCCTGCATCGAGCACGTGCTGAAACAGAAATGGCGCTAGCACGCTTCGGCGTCTCTTATCCTTGTATTTTTCTGTTACAGGGTTGGCGCGATTGTCGATTATCCGGGACCGCTATACGTGACTGGGAATCCAAGTCGACGTTCTCGATAACATTATTCATCAAAAGCGCGTTTTATTCACTGTTTCATAATAAAACTGAATTTGATGTTTTTTTATTGCCTCCCAGTAAATTTTTCTAGATGTGCAGGATGTTTTATTGCGAAAGAATATACAGCAGCCGAGTTTTGATAATGCCTGGTTTTTACACTGATATATGGCAAAGACATCCAAATATTACCTTATAAGTACTTAACGATCATGCCTGGTGAAGGATCCGTTTTACAATAGCTATCCATTGCTATCCAATAAATTAGATTTTAGTTATTTTTTACATTACATTAAAAATTATTTTAGCATCTTAAACTTAAATAAATGTACGTGGGTCATTTGATCAGTTACGTAACTTTCCGTGGGTTGGTGCCACAATGCATTGTGTAGTATAATATGGCCAAAGAGACAATCTTCAAACTACTTCGTACCAAATTGCATAAAATTCCGACGCTTAGTTTACTTGTGGCAGATGTTAGAAATGAGCATAGCAGCAGTTCCTATAAAAATGTAGAAAGAGACGAATTCTGCAGTGACTAAAAATTTTTATTTTATGCAGGAAACGCTCTGATTGAAAATAGTTCAATGTCGTCAGCACGTCATATTCTACGTTTAATGATCAATTTTTTAATAGCGATAAGTGGATCATTGAAATTAGTAACATTTTGAAAAACAGTCAGCAATTACTAAACAAACGTAAAAGCAAACCTGTAATGTACCGATGTCAACTGTTGTAGTCCTAACTTTGGCACCTCTGTCGTTAAAAGAATATTAATATTTTCGCATGCCAGTAGAACATGGTAATTAGTCGCTGATTGCCTGTTTGCATTGTCGTCCTAACAAACACGAAACTTTAATAATAATACAAGAAAGAAGAACAACGCTGTCGTGTAGCTAATGTCACCTAATGACGCTTACGCAAAACGTAGAAACATCTGGTCATTTTCACGTTTTGCATTTTAAAAACGTGCAGCCCAGTAAAAAGCTGAACTCTTGGGGAAATAAGAACAAATAAAACTCCGGTTATTTAGTCCTAAATTTGTGATGATTTTTAAAACGCTATAACGTGGATACAATAAAAATTTACAGCTGCATCGCCCAAAATAGCAACGCAGGAAGGTATATTAAACAGATGATTCGAAAAATTTATCGGTGATAAAGTTTTACATTTATGGATAACATAACCGACCTTAAGTAAAAAACCACACCCATTATGCCTGTAGTGCAAGCATTAAAATGCTTATAATGAAAATATGTAATGCGTTTACTGTTTATATGTCCATACCGTGTGTAAGTATTAATGAAATAATCTCGTTTGGTCATCAACCTGCTTATTAATTATGCAAATTTCGCTGGAAAATTACGATAATCTTACGACTGCACTTATCTCAATTATATACTTTTTCGCCGCTCATTGTTGTATATCTCATGTACATATAGAAAATATAATTACCATAGCTGTTTATAAACATTTAATGTAGTTGGAAGCATCTGTAAAAATGTATTAATAAAGCACCTCGGGCTCTCTGAAGGTGTCTGGTCTTAACGTCTGGAGTAATTTTCTTGAAATTTGTTGTCCAACAGTTATCATTAGTTTATACGGAAATGATTATTTCACATTTGCATTAACGCCTTCGGGTTGGATGCATTAGTACGAAATTATTATTTTATTACTCAAATTAGGATAATCGTGGTGCACTTACGGATCACCTTGTGGGTGTTTACTAATAATTTTTAAATTATTTTCTTTTAACAGTATTAAGATTCTTACTTCTGGTGTACGGCTCGTATGACCTATTTCGGTTCTGACCCTATTTCTATTTGCATTTGTCACATTTTGTTTTGTTTCTAGGTCACTATCATTAACATTGGGATGTTACCTGTATAAGGTTAGGCTATAAACTAATTTACTTTATTTAGTTAGTCTATAAAACAGTTTCTCGAAACAGTCGATTGTAAATAAATTATTATTTTAAGTGCTTTTTTTAATATACCTTACAGGTGTATCTAGATTTGGCCAATCACTTTGCAACATAAGGGCTAGAGGGCATGAATACCAAAATATCTGCTCTTAATCTAGAGCAAAATCAGTGTATGGGCGGAAACAACCTTAACCTTTGTAAAAGCATGACCATAATATTGCCCCAAAGAAATATAAAACAAATGAGAAACATGTATACTTTTGGTAATCACGCCGCGCATTTTAATTATATCGATGCTAACAACGGATTTAATGGGGTAAGAATTAGGTGAGAACATCGTCACACATACTAAACGTCGACTTATATCGATATAAATAGCCCACGGAGCCAAGCTATTATGAAAATGAATTTAATAATACATTATTATATCGTTATTGTAGTTTATCGCTAGTTGCATTCCTGTGCTGCGCATAAGAGACGATAGGATCTTTCTACTCCTCTCTTGGCTACTGAGTACGTTTATGCACGACCACTTTAACTTTGCCTCTCATATCGTTGCTTTTTATAGGCATTCTGCGCGCATTTAGAGTAGCTAAGATATAATAATTGCGAGCTGATAAAACAAAGTGGTATTTTATATGCGTACAGGGTTGTAATTGTATGATTACAGTAGATGTTCCACAAGGCGGATAATACTATAAGGCTGTTCCGATCCAAATTTTTGATTAAAATTGTAAACACACAATAAAACCACCTGTGTATCGGCACTCCAGATAGCAATTTATGTAATAAGGTATTTTATACTAAAAATGTATAAAATTATTTTCTTATGTATTATGTTTAAGATAAGTGGCTCCCATTATGGTCTCGTTGTTCTGGAGATAATTTTACTGCTTTATTATTCCTTGCTGTATCTGATGTCCAATCTGTTACAAACAACTGGATCTCTCTCGTCGTGACACGATTAATAATTGAATAAACAAGATAAAAACTACATCAGGAGAATCTACCGGATATTACTTTAATTACGTTGAAGAAAATCAGGGGGATTAATCTATATTATTAAATCGATTGGTAAAAATAATTAAAAACCTTTACTTTTAAAATTGTTTAGTCTTATTATACGTTACATTGGTTTATCCTTATCCTTCAAACCAAGCACTTGTAGCAAACGTAATAAAAGTAGGTGCTACGTCACATGGAAGAAACTAGTATAGTCATTAAACTTTTATAAAGCCGGGAAAACTCATGAAGAATTCAAATTATAAGCCAATATTTTAAAAGAATGTAACTATAGGTCAACTTTTCATAATGTAGCTATTATAGTACATGTTTCTGCTGAATGATTGAAATTTTTAAGGAAAATATTGCTATTGTTTCAAATTGCCATATAAAAATGTAATGAATGAAAAATACAAGTGTTGCATTTTCTTCACCTTTTCTCTCCAATTCCTCTTCTTACTGTTCTTTGTTCTGTGTAAAGAATGTCATCTTGTAAAAATAAAAAATTAATTTTGTTAACGTTTCCTTTCCTTCTTCTTTTTACTTATGTGACATTCTTTAACTTCAACTTTAGTACATGGATCTCTGTAACAAACTGTCGAAGAACAAACATTTGAAGCAGAATTAATCAAGAAAAATTAAACAAATAATAATAAGCCTTTAAAGTTGAAATATGATCTAGCGCACAAGGTTTTTAAGACTAACTTTTATTTGCACCATTCTTAATACTATTTAATTTTTAATAATCTGCATTAGGAAATAGCTGTTTATGCAACCAGTTGTGAAATACACGATTTTGTACAAAGAGTGTGATGTTTGTGAAACGAACGAACGAAGAGACCAGAATTCAAACGGATAACATAACCCTACCTTTTACAAATGTCATTGTCATTTGTATTCAAGCCTCATTTACACGCTACTAGTAAATAAGGGTTAACCTAAAATTGCACGATATTCATTATTTATAGGGTGAAAAATTAAATGATAATGTGATTTCTACATGTCTATTTGCCAATTTATCACCATTCTCGTAAGAATTACGTGTGCGCTAGCAACTCTCGCAAAGATTATCATCGTGTAACTCAGCCTTTACTTTTCCTAACTAGTTAGGAAAAATTCATTTCCTAACTAGTGAGGAAAAGTGCAAATATGTATCTTAAAGAAGTCTTCGAATTGAGGCCGGTTAAATTTAAACCTTTTTTAATTTAATAGAAATTTCGATAAATATGTATGTATTTGTTTATAATATTCATAAGTATTCCCGACGAAATAAATTTATATATGTGTTTAGTATTTTTGTCATATAGACAGATACCTGTATTTTATTGCGGTCATACACACACACGCACTCACACACAAGCATACATCCATACCAACTCACCAAGATAGCTGATATAGCATGTATACAAAGGTGGCGCAAGAAGAATATTTGTGACATTTAAAAAGATACAGAGTGTGCATTAAATATAGCAGTGCTTGCGATACTACATGTGCATAATTGTATGGATTCGCACATGTTCTTTAGATTACCCATACATCCTAACACACCCATAAATATTTTGTTCTTGGCCCAAAGATATACGGCTTAATATTAATATATTCCATGTGAGGGATAATATATTTTATTTGGCACCATAAAAACATCATATACACTTGCAGGTCATAATTCATGTGTTGTTATCGCCCCTCCCTTGATACAGTCTGCGTGCGGGCAGTCAAAATACTGTCTACTCTAAACAAATACACACTTGTTTTTATTGTACCGAAGCTACTTGAATTTTTCATATCTCTTCCCTGTTTGCATAGTAAAATTGGTGATGTTTATATTTTTATCACTTCACACGATTACATTAATATCTAACCCATTTGATGCTATGTATGAAGAATATAGTATGAAGCATTCTACGCACATTCAGTTCACGATGGCAAACATATTGTTAGGTACAAAAATGGTGTCAACAATCAATTAGGATATACCTACTAAAGTTAATATGAAAATTTGGCGGCTATTGTAAAAACTCTCTATATTTCTTAAAGAGGAGATTTTAGAATCATCTTCAACAAGAAATATGAAAGCGAACACGCTGTTTATTATTTTAGGGAACAGCTGGGGAAAATGGCACGGCAATTTATACAAATCCATTTTCTTAAAAGTCATTACTTTAGAAGAGAGCTGTATTAATTAAGCCAAATCTAAAATGTAAATACTGCTAAACAGCTGAAGCGTGACCGAAATGCAAAACTCAGAATTTCAATTTACTGCTTTATAAATTTAATTTTCGTGGTTATATTTTGTAATTAAAACATTTAAACAAATGCGCTGCTCCTATTTCATGCATGGTCATTTTTTGATTATAGAATTCTACAATGGCAAGAACTTTTAATAGGTTATTATGCAATGCATACAAAATTATCCTGTTGGGATAAATTAAATTGCATTCAATTATAAAATTATTTCGTGCACACTACCTGGCTAGTTATTCTGTGGTATAAAGTTTTATCGATTCGTGCAAAATAATTGATGTCGGAAAATATGATTGATTGTTTGACCGGTACTAAGACGAAGGTTAAAACCGTTTTACGTATTTTACACTTAATATACGTAGTCTAATATTGCAACCTGGTATATTTTTGTAAATAATATGTTTCTCTACTTTCACTCATTTATTATTCAAGATAGAAGCTAATAGCAATGTAAATGGTTAATCCTGGCTGTCAAACGGTACATAAAACATACTGAAAAAATCTAAATTATCCACCATATTTCAAAAGATGCATAAACATAAGTTTATCATAGCTTTACTAGGGTTGCGTGATCTATTCGAGGCGAACGAAAGTAGCGATTCATAAATGCAAATCAGTCAGTAATCTGATGCTATAACTTACTAAACAACAAAATTTCAAACCAGACTCTATCTTGATCAAGTATGCATGCAATATAATTATAACTAATAGCTTGTTTTGCCTTTATAAATTACATCACTATACTTGTGGGTGGTATTAGAAATTATAATTTCGCTAATATTTGTTTGCTCCTGTATTAACTTTATCATAATGTTCACTCGTCGCGTAGCTATGAAACGCACAAACATTAAGTTAAGAAAATGCTAAATAACTTTATCATCATCCGACGTATCAAATTAAATGAATGACGGTTACAAAATTAACGCCTACTTTTACCTTGCATTATGCTGAGCAGAAGAGACGAGAAAGCTTTTTGTCGATAATTAGAGGAGAGACTTAAAATCCTTTAAAGCAAGCAGATTTATTAGGTGGAGTAAATTTTTTATGCACTTGGTGATTGAATTAAAAATGAGGTTTTTATCGATAATAAAAAGTAAAATTCCTTATTCTATTTAAAAAAAAATTCACTTAAGTACATGCTACTTCATAATTCATAATATTTTCTTGGGTTTAGTAATTAATTTAATTTTTTGAGTTTAATTTGAACATGACAAACCCATTTAAACGTATTGATAAATATATTTACAAGTATATATGTATACGAATGTTTTAAACTGTTTTTTTAAATAAATACCATGCTTCTTCCTTTATACTTTTATCAAATATCCAACAACTAAAACTTGTCATAACTCCTTCCTAAAAAGGGATTGTCCATTATCCCGTAGGAAACAGTCATTTCATGCAGTATTTCACATTAAATTAAGCCGTATCATCTATGACCCTTATCATATATCTTATCAGAGTGTGTTAATCGTAATCAGATCTAGTGCTAGGAACCAGAGTCAAGCTGCTGTCGAGAGATTAGCAATGAGTTAATCACGTTAGTACGGCCGATGCGCTCTTATAATGGCCAACAGATGGCTGATGCGGTTGCCTATAATTGAATCAACTTTATCTGTGAGTATAATAGCAAGGGGTCGTCGCGGGTGGTTGCTTCCCTGGCGACACTCTTGCTGCTCACTAACGGGCTGCATCCGACTGACGGTAGTTGGCCTGTTTTTGGATTTGCTCCCTCTTTTTCCAGATGTTGGTTTCCAATACAACACAAGAAACTGTTTGTGTTTATCTTATTTAGATATTTTATTATCATCCTTGCTTCCGAATCAACACTGAACTGTCCTTTGTTCTGAACCTCTAAGCGTTATTTATTATTAATAAAATTTAATTGTTTTGTTCGCAGAACCAGCTGCGTGTTATTTCATACACTAGGATTTGCGTATTACAAGATTAGACCGTTTTCGCAGTACAACTGTTTTGTAATTTCGGGTAAAAATCAGACATTGCAAATGAAAGTTTCAAATCAGACATGGTGGTTTTCTTACAATTTTTTTATTGATAAAAATATTTGCTCTGAAAGTGATATTAAATCGTTAATCGTGATCTTCCTCATATATTATTTCATCACTTTTTAGTGTCAAATAACTTTTTTTAATAACATCTCTCCTTTAGTATTTACCTACCAGTGGCACTTACATTCAACAATAGTAACACTATTGAAAATAAATACAATTAGTATGATAAAAATTAATTTTGTTTATAAACACGGTAAAACGTAATTATTACATTCAGGAGATGTGACTAAAAATCCATCATACCTTATAGCGACAAATACCTAGTTCAGCATTTTTCACGCTTATGTTATTGAAATGTTTAACAAAGTTTCATATGACTCCATTTTCACTTAATTTACCATACTCAATTACTGGGGAATTTAATAGTTACCCACAAAGTTTTTCAACGCCTTTTAAAGAACCTTATACCTTATACTTATAAGTAACTATATTTTTTTTTAGAAAAAAAGTGATATAATATCACCACTAATTAATGAAAACAAGTTTCTTATTCATCAATTCAATTCGATTTGTATACACGCACAAACTTTAACAAAACCAATATGGTTAAAAATATTAAGTAAGTATAACTATATGAATAGTTGCTTTCACCAGGTAATTTTCTTTCCGACTATATGCATTTAGTTATGAAATCGTTTAATTTTAAAGATATCGTAATTATAACTATAAGATTAGTGGATATGAGAATTTATATAGTGTGACAGTATGAAGATAGGCTATGCCATCCATGTCAATTAGGGCCTTATCAAAATATGGAGATGTTGCCCGCGCCATATGTCAGCAAAATCTGGAAAATATTTCCAGTGTCAAGAGCGCCCGAAGAACAGCTGTTCAAAATACAAAGCATGGTCCCAACGATGTCCCTATTCAAAGAACATCTAGAGGAAGCGGAAACGGCCAAGGTCGCCCTAATGGGAAACAGGTGCGCCGGCTTTGGGCCAAATCTCGGCAAAGTCGCTTGATCGGTACCAACGCTGCCATTGGTCGCCCGGTGATGAAGGTTGGCGCGGTGATTGGTCTTTCTTCATGCGAAGAGCGGGGACAGTTCTCGTTGGCCGAGAGACAGCCAGTCAAACGGTCAGAAAAAGAAAGGTTCCAAAAACGTCGGGGTTGAGCGTCTCGAAAAGTAGTCTTGAGAAGGGGGTTGAAGGTCGTGTACGTGAGCCGGGGAGTCAGGTAGAAAAACAGTCGATCGAAGAGGGTCTTCGGGAGCAGTAGGGTTGAGTGTCGGGGGTTGGAGGTCGTTTACGAGCGTCTCGGAAGTCAGGTAGTGACGGTCGGTCGTTCACAAGAGTCCACACAGAGAGGGTCAGAGAGTCACCAAAGAGAGAGTCTTCGGTAGTCACTAGGGGTAGCCTAGATGACAAGATCCGAGTGTTGGGCGCGGTCCCGAGTGAAAGGTTTTGTGAGTTCATTGTGATCCATTGTTCAGTGTCTTTGGGAATACCTTCAACACCATTCTTCTGGGATTTTGGATTCGTCGGCTGCCGTCGCCAGGCAATTGCGATCAATTGTTCAGTGCCTTTGGGAGTATCTTCAACACCATTCTTCAGGAGCTTTTGGCTTCGTTGGCTGCCGTCACCAGGCGTGGGACACAATACAGGCTCAGAATATTTGTTTTCTTCTTTTATTAGTTTCATTCAATTCAGTAGTTAGAGAATAGGGGTCGCTAGTGACTCGTTCTTTTCACCAGTCCTGCGTTAGTTTGCTTTGGTTGGTTCGATGAACGCCAGGGGGGACAATAGGGGGAGGATAATTCCGTTTGGCTCTCTCTCTCACACATACACACACACCCACAAATCACTTACCCATAAACATAGTAAGTAAATTGAATCAATAACATTTTGCAATAACGAAGTTTGGGCCCAACTAATTCAATAAACGATTACAAACAAAGTTTTGCTACAATCAAATCAATTAAATAATTAATTACATCACAACGAAGGTAGAAAAATTAAGCAAACGGTCGAAAGGAGTAGAGCAATTGCAATAATAAATAAAGGTAACACAATTCCATAACAGTCAAAAGGTATCTCATTTTCACGATAATTACAAGGTCAACTGCAGTGCGACAAATAACTAATAATTAATTCTTACTCCCCAAGGTCATTGAATTCAATCAAGTCAGTGTAAATTAATTCACAGTCAAATGTTTCCTGTTATGAAGAAAGTTTTCCTCACATTATTTTATTTGTGTACTTAAATTCAATTGATTCCTTTTCAGCTAATTTCGTATTATTTTTGGTGAGGTACGGGCGGGGTTTTGTTGTCGCGGGGTCTGTTTCATTTCGAGTTTGAGTGTTG
>JAWQRP010000777.1:0-23833 GCA_033557875.1 Quadriops clusia
AACAGGTTTGTCATCTTTATCTGTTTACATTTAAAGCGATGCATTAGAAGAGTTCCGCTTCAAGGCAGGGTCCTTTGCGGGTGAGATACGTACGTAAGGGGGGTACTGTTTACATTTGTAAAAATCACGTGAGCTAGCTGCCACTTAATATATTTCTTAAGTTATAAATTATTGGTCTTACATTCTTAGTGTCTCTATTAATTAAATTTAATTTAAAAATTTGTATTCCAAATGTTTCATTTTGTAAAAAATAATTTTAAAAGAGACGCTAATAAATGTGCTAAATACAATTTTATTTTTACTAAATACCCAACAAAAATAATAAATAAATGAAAATAATTCCACAAATTGATCTCTGTTCAATGGAAACCAACTTCAATGGCGCGCAAAATAATCTCCAGCCTCGTGGAGCGGCAAACTACAAACACGACCCGTCCAGGACGTCCTTTTATGCTATAGACAGCAGATTTGCCCATCTTGGGTTATCAATTTTAAATCGTCGCCAACATGCATGATAGATTCATCCAATAGGTTCCTTTCACATTCTTTCTTTGCTAAAATAGCAAATTTGAAGTTTTAGTCCTTTGCGCATGTGCCTAGTCCTTACGTCAATCGATTCTATGCGAAGCGATTCCGTCATCATTCCATTTTCATGTGTCTTTAAGTAGTGATGTATATATTTTCTGCCGCCTCTCAAGCCGCCGAGATGAATTACTAGTAAACAAGGTGTTTGCACACGCAAGTGTGCCAGTAGATAATATAAAAATGGAGTAAGTAGAGGATCATTTTTTAACACTTCCCTTTACACGTTGAATAATTTATCAGAATAACGTGACGAAACCCGCCATGATTACTCATTCTTACAGTGTATATAGCTAACACAACATTCACATACACATTAAACGGAATTTAACAAACGTTTTTCTTGGAAATATTGCTTTTTTTTATTAACTGTCATGCCTATACGCATTTCTAGTAATCAAATTTTCTTTTTGTTAAATGCATGAATTCGCCATAAATTTGCTCGTATCAATTTTCTACTTTAGCAATGCGGTCGCCGTCCCCTCCACGAACTAAATCTTCTTTCTGCTTTTGAAGCATATAATTGAAAAAAGTATTGAATTTGATTTTATAATACTTATATCATATGCACAGCGATAATCTTTAGCATATCTTTCCATGATAACGTGACTTATTTTTAATACACGGTGATTCTGCAAACTTGTTTCAATGATAATAGAATAGTAACTCAACCATATGGTATGTCAGTTATGCAAACTTTAAAGTCATATATGCATAATCTATGAATTACAATAAAAAAATCAGTTTCCCAACTTATTTTCCATATCGCACATCTTTTAAGAAATGGCAGAACTGTAAAAATTTGTGATAAATTGTACATCTCTTTTCCAAGAAAAACCATGATAAATATTTACTAAATTTCTGCTTGATTTGTCCAAATTTGATAACATACAATTGTTTTCGCTCGAATGTAAGAGCATTATTATTATATAAAATAATGTGATTGTAAAATATTTACGATTAATTTTGTATTGATAAAGGGAATATCCTTTATCGTAAAGCACGTTTCCTTGTACAGGCAACCCAAATTACATACTTGTGTTTCATTAATATACCACATGCGCCTCTGTACTCCAATACTGTGACTGCTATATGACCGCGAACTTTTTAAATGGTTCGGCAAGTATTAAAGTTCGCGAGATACTTTAATTGCCGTTTAGTATTATCTCAAACCTAATAATTCGACCATTTTTAGTTCCAAATAAATGCTTTTCTATCACTTTGTAACTGATTTCAAAATATTAATTGTGCTGTCAGACAAGAAATATAATATGTAGGATGAGGCAACCAGACATTTACAAGGCATTCATCGCTATTATATCATACTTACATTACCATCTGGTTGCCTACACCACAGAGGTGTATATTTGAAAAGTTACCTGACTGTACATATAAATACGGGGATCATTGACATCCTAAAGTATTTTCCTACACTATGTATTCAATACACAAGTTTAATAATTTCGTGCATGTATAAATTAAAGATCTATTTTCTTTATTAGTCAAATCATAAACCAGTTCACATTATTCATATTTAATGCAATGTTTCTATAGACAAGAACGTGGCGATAAATGATGATGTTTGGATAATATTTTTGATTAAATTTCTTTAGCATTCTTGCAAATCTGCCTCGAAGGTTTAATAGTAAATAGAAATATTCTTTAATTTTTATATTGTTTGACTACATTTCATTCATATGTCTTTACTAATCAAAAAACAATCCATAATAGGTTTAATTCGTTTAAATGATTGTACAGAATAAAAGAACAATCTAAATTTAGTTTCATTTGTTAGAATTAATCTAACTACAACGTAAAATCATGTAGTAATAAGAATAGATATTAATTTTAAACTCAAGAATGAGTAATTTTCTTTTATTTGCGCTTTCTATGGGTAAAACACCTCAGTGTTTAAATTATAAGAAAATCAACATTGAACACAATAGGGCGCATTCTTTTAAATGATGTTGTGCAGTTAAATACATTTATGATTACCTCAAAGCTACCATTTGTTAAGTTGGTTTTGAAAGTTGGAAACACCTCATATATAACAATTTAGGGATTATATTAATTTCTTTATTATATATTAAGAGAAACGTTTTAAACATATTATGAAAAGGACATTTGTATATTTCACTGATTAAATGTTTTCCTTAATATAAAGATAATACATAAATGTGGAAAAAACTATATAGAAATAGAGTTACTTTTGGTTGAATATACAATAAAGTGTACAATTCTGTACCAAAAACTAATACTTATTCTTCACAAGCCTAATTAATTTTCATTTGTCCTAAAATTTGAATTTTTTTATATTATAATACTTATAATTATATAATTTTTTTGTTACCGTGTTTATTATAAATATTTTTGCTGCTAATTTGATTTTAAGACCCAGAAATGTAGAAATTCCATTAACTTTTTCTTCCAATTTCTTACAGAGCCAACATGGCGCTTTATTTCTTCGCCGTCAGTTCATCGGCACAACAAATCAACTTAAATATTCTTTCCTCATTTGCATTTGATCGAATCAGTGCTGGACCCACCATCTGCGATGAGTTCTGTGCTGAGCTTGGATTGGAAGCAGGAGCCCGAGTCGCCTCTATCTGCTGATGAGGTGTCTTGGGTTTCTGACGATGCAGCTCTATATTGGGCATCATCATCGGTAGGGGATAATGATAAATCACACCTAGACGCTTCACTATGTGAGTCCAAAGCAGAAGTTGCAGCTAAGCTCCTTGATGATCTCGAGAGTCTTGAAAATCTTGATGACTGGATTAAGGGTGAAGGTAGGTCAAGTTAAAGCAGTTTTACCAATACATCATTTGAGTGGTTCGGAAGTATAGTGAACCATGTGCTTTGTTTTCTGGAACTGAGTTAAGAGTATACTAAATCACTTAGAAACATTCTTTGTTCAGTGAACTCTCAGGGCAAGTCCTAATAAGTTCATCAGGCTGTTCATCCGCTTTCAAAATTTCTATACCTACGACAGTTTATTATAGGCTCAAATGTAAAATTAAAGATAAATTTACAGAAGAGCAGAATCATTAAGATTTGATTTTAAAATAGAAAAATATAAAATTGAAAACTCTTGAAGTGGAGGAATGTTGTTTTCTTACTTTATCCTAAGACATTTTAGAACTAATTGTTTGATTTTAATAAAATATCTTGTGTTTTTTCTTTTGTTGTTTCATCTTGACAGTAAGACCTAAAATTATCAAGGATAATATAAGAAAATTATTAACTTACTAGATCAGTAAGCAATCAAAATGTAGCAGAATGTTACATATGACAACACATCGGAAGTACTTTATTTCCATATGTAGGCCTTATAAATCAGAGCACCATTTGTCAAACTTAGCATTGAAATCAAGTTTCTTGTTTGCAATAGAAGTGTTGAAAAAAGGCCACACCCTAAAGATATAGAATAAAAGACACTACAAACAGTTTATTCTATTTATGCATTCACTCTACTAATAATGTTAATTAACAATATTTTAATGCTGTACTCTCGTTCCCTATCATTCTATCAGTGCATGATCTATTTTTTTGTTTATTGCTACCTAAAGATTATTATTATTATGTACTTTATAAGCACATGGATCACTTAATATGAAATTTGTGCTTAAATGAAGTGCAAAAAATGTGATGTTTATCAAACATTCCAAGATTATCTTAATCAAATCAGTCTATAAAAATACACTGTGCGTAGCAACCAATATCTTACTTTAGCAAATAGTATTCATTCGATGGATTATCTAATTTCTTTTATTTAAATAAACAGCTGTGTTTAGCTAAACTGTAGAAAGCCAGTGAGTGGTATAACATACTTACCATGTTTATCTGTTGAAACTACTCTTAATGAGTTTGAAACTGAAATATCCATATTTTTGGTTCAGAAGTAAAGAAGAAGTCCACCGAGTGAAACTTTAAAGTACAACCATAGACAAAGGAATATAGTAACTATATTCCTTTGTACAACCCAAAAACAATGCTAGTTTACAATCTATCTCCTCATCAATAATTTATTTTAGTCAGATTCTTTTAATGACTTCTGGACAGTTTTTTATTACACCTAAATCCTAAAAAATGAATAATCTTCAGTGATATTTAAATAAAAGAACTTGGTATTTTTTACTTCAAGGCTTCTTTACGTTTTGTATGAGCATAGAAATGTGTCATAACACCAAGTCTCTAAAAGATATTGCAGTAGGATAATTACATTAGTCATAAAATCTAATAGCAACAAAACTTATTTAAGAAACACTTTTATCTTTAAATTAATAAAAGTAAGAATATACATGAACAAAAGATAGGTTTGCATATTTTAATCAACCTTCTCTTCTTGAACATTTTGACTATGACTAACTTCTAGTACAACGCTTACAGAAATTAAAATTTGAGCTTTGTTGCAATCAATATTACAGGATAAAAAAGGTAAATTCCTGTCCTTGAAATGATTTTTAAAATCTTCAAAATCAGCTGACTTCATTTATAAACAATGAATAGTCGCTACATTGGTTGACAAATTATTTCCTGACCCATGGCGTCATAATTTTAAACCTATTAATTTTTTTTCCTGTTCTTTATATCATGGTATTTATTCATAATAAAACCAGGCAACTATCAATTACATTTTATCTGTTTTTCGGTTAGCAGTTCTATGATCAAATAGAAATCGTCGCCCTTACGCCAGAACCACGAACGTGCAAATTTATTTTTTTTATTTATCAGCTAGTTAGTTTTTTTTCTATAGTTTTACGTTGTGTCAGAACCACGAATATGTATGTAGTTTCTAACGGCTATTAGGATGTAGTGAACATAAAAAACATCTACTTTGTTTTAATTGCGACTTTTAAATGAAACTCCCACGAATATAAAATTTGCACATTTGTAGTTCAAGCATGAAGGGAGACTAAATTTGTTCAATTTTCGAATATGGTATGTTATTGTCACCCCATTTTAACGACGCACATGATCTCGCATCCTACTCGTCAATCCTCATCCCACATAAAACAATGAGTAGAGTCATTAGATGAGGCGAACACTATTTAATTGAATGTCTAGAACTTCCTTTTATAAAATCTTAAGTGATTTGGATAACAGTACGGGTGGCAAACATTTCTGAAGAGCACGAGCAACAAATGTATGTGCTTTGCGTCTTAATTCATTGGACTTTATTAAAAAAAATATCTTAAATTTCTAAAACTACATTAAGCAGGACTTGATATTGTTTTCCTACAAAAACAATCGACATCCTTAAATTGAACTGTGAAATAGGAAGTATTAAAAAAATATGTTTGTGCTATTATTTACCTTCGATCCACAGATATAAATTCTGCTGGAATATCTTCTTTGTTCTGGACAATGCCCGACTCTTTCTGGTATTGTAGACTATAGATACTTGTATATTCTTGGGATTGAATTTTTGCTTTAAAGCTGAAACAACAACTGTGAATTTCAGTTTGAGGAGCAATTTTAAGTGTTATTATGACTTTTGTTGATAATAATTATTAATATGCTTGCATAATATCAGCTTCCATGTCGCATAATATATGAATAAACATTATTTCTAACATTCTGCGCAATTGCATTTAATAACTAATATACAGGTACAACAGTAATATAGTATTATTAAATACATTTATTTGCATTAAAAAGTGCGAATTATCGCGCTTATATTATTTAATAACAGTAATTAAATTAGTTATACGGCACGTATTTAAACAAATGATTTAAAATACCTATATGGCAGTTTTTTTTATTTTTCAGACATTTTTGTACAAATACAAATGTTCCAGATCACATCTGTAAATAAATCGCAGACAATTTTATGAACTAGATATTATGCTCTATGTCCACATATGCGGGTATAAATAATAAAGTATTTATCGACATTCATAATTAAATGCAAAATTGAGGTCAAGAGATTTAATTGACAGTTTTCATTTTGCCATGCCGCATTTTGCTGTTTGACTTCATTAACCATTTGTTTAAGTATCATATTTAACTAACATGTCCTACTGTTGCCTATTTACTACAAAGTGCAAAATGAATACCATTTGCATTGTTTATTACACTAGAGTACATGTAGTTTGAATGGGGGACCTATCAATAGCTCTTGGCGGTTGTAAATATGTACTTCATCCGATGATTTTCCCAAATTTTCAAGAAGAGCCACCTGATGCAAGACTTATTTATTATGACATTCTTTCTTTAATAAATTCCAAATACAATAAAGCGGAATTGTTACAATGGTCACTTATAAGTATTTATGAATACTCTTCAAGTATTTATGTATTTATATTATAAAAACACCTTATCTTGCCTCTCGCATAAGGTGATATGTTACCTGAAAATAGTACAGTGAATTTTGGATTTCTACCTGAACTTTCGTCACCGAGTAACAATCGATTACGAGTCTCATTGAAAGATATTTACGAAATAGCATTGTCACTTTTAACGCTTCCTAGTTTTAAGAGGGTCGCAACATGTATTTCGCAGATCTTCAAAGTTTATTGACGAAATCACCTTATGTGATATCAATCTGTATGTACAAGTACACTTGTTTTGAAATATCTGTTGTAACCATCAACAATTTTGAAGAGACATAGTGAAATAAATAACCCATGAATATAGCTCATGCTTTATAGTACCTAATATTTAAATTCCAATTATTTCCATTTAAAGCATCTCGAGTTCATTGAAATGCGGTTACATGAGACAATGAGGTCCTATACGCATAGGATCATTAAGAAAGACGCGAGTAATCTGCATTGAACCTGGACCTCACCTTATCTTATCCTTGTTTGATATCACATGGTCTCAAGTGGAGGGGTTTTCTTATTGCCGAGAAGCGTTCTCTGGTCTCTTACTTTTCGCACTCGCGAGTGATCGAACGTTGTCAATTTCTTAACTTGCCTGTCCATCGCGCACTTTCCTGTGCTTGTATAACCCACCAGACATCTAGCACAAAGTAGTGAACAAAACCAAAATTATTTCGAGAATCATCGGACAGAATCCCGCAAAAGTGTTTGTGGAAGTAGAAAAGTTGTGCACTGTTCATCAATGTATACCTGTGCCAATGATTCACATCAGAGACGTGTGTAGCATGAAGTTCAGCTACAATTTCACGTGGAACAGGGAAATCGTCATCAATTCACAAAAGCTTGTCAAAAGACGCTGAAGAGACCATTCCCTCAGGACTGCTTCTTCCATATTTCTGCACACTGCACATATCCTCTTATTTTCTTGGACTTTTTGTGTATGACCTTCGTTAAGCTACACGATGGCTATGTGTTATGGTAGGTTGAAAAACTTGTTTTCTGTATATACCTACTCCCAAAAATACATTTTCTCCTTTTCTCCGTTACACTAAGGATGTATGTCTTATGGAGAGAATATCTGCTACCATATATATTGTAATTAATTATTACAGCAGAATATGGGTTAAGCACCTGGTTAGGCTTGTCGTTGTCGTTTGCAAGCCAAATAAACAGAAAGTATTGTAAATTTAATACCTGTCGCTTGTTTCTATGGAAACCAAGGTTGTAAGGTTCACTTCTTATGTTAAACAGAATTTTAAGTCCAAAGTTCACTTCCAAGAATATCTGAAGTATTACTAAGTTATACCAGAATTAGAATCAAAACAATTCCGTATGTTCAAATTTTGGTATGGAATTGATTATTCCAAAAAAGGCAATAGTGATTTTACAAATTATTTGAAACAATGTAATTTTTTTAATTCTAATGATAAATATGTAAATGTTCCCTTGCTTTTATGTGTTTACCTATACGCTTCCACAGAAAAAGTTCCATAACAATTTTGAGGGGGTGCTAAGAAAACATTTGCTTGTATTAAAAATTGACCACGATTCGTTCCACTCTGATTGCTGATATATTTATGCCCACGTTATAATCGCTATCGTGTGGCATTATATAACAGTAGCCTAAATATCTCTAAGCTCTAAATATCTTTGACATGATGTAAGAATTGCTATTTGTTGGTAATATATTAATTCATATAATTTCCATTTTTGAAAGAAACATATCAGTCTGGTCAACTAAAAAGTAGTTATTGTGAGAAAATCTGTTACGCACTTGTATTCTGCTCTTTGTTGGAATTTCTACATTTTATTGAAAATATGTGACATTCATTACAAAATAATTTATTTCTGCCATTTATTAAGCATTGTCACCTTCCATTCATATCTTATTTCATGAGGACCAATCCTTCTCTCACCCAATTAATTCTTTTGTTAATCGTAAAGTTAAGCATTGATTGAGATTATCTAGCAAATTTCCACCATAATGTCACAAAAGTAAATGGAAAGTAACATGTACACGCCATGTGCCCACAGTAAACAGGTTTTGTTTATGGAAACGATTTGACTTACGGTGGGTGTGCTTATATTTTGCAAAAAATACTCTGTTTCTGGGTTAATTATGAACACATAGATATTACGCAAATAATGACCAATAAAGGGAAAGAAGAAAGTTAAAGTATCGTACAACTGCACGATTCGTATTGAAAAAATTAGTTAAATTGTAATATACCATAATAAAAAAATGCAAATGCATAATTGAGTGAAAAATACTTGACCCTAAGATACCTCTCTATGTCTTATAATAATTATTAAAATCAGACAACCTAAATTCAAGGCCTATTTACTAAGTTATTGCTAATATATACCATAAGGAAGCATAACTTGCAGCTCCTCTAAACAAGACAACACAGAAAAATACTCGGAATACTGGTCGTTGCTACTCGATGTCTTAATGTAATAAAGTGGCTCGCTTTGTTACTAGCCTATCGTTTAATTTTATTTTTCTGTCAAAAGGTCGGATCAATCATTTCTAATCAAAACATAAACTATTTTAAGGCTACATCCATCTTAGATATTGTGTGTTGTGTATATATACATGTTGTACTCGAGATGCAATGCACATCAAATTATCGAAATGCTAAACTAAATGTTTGTAAATCAACAATTAGTTTGATTTGTTTATATAAGCACATATATATGTGATATAAGTAACTGGTTCCAAGGAGTTTA
This sequence comes from Quadriops clusia, assembly GCA_033557875.1. Taxonomy (NCBI): domain Eukaryota; kingdom Metazoa; phylum Arthropoda; class Insecta; order Coleoptera; family Hydrophilidae; genus Quadriops; species Quadriops clusia. The sequence goes on from JAWQRP010000777.1 coordinate 9,639, forward strand.
AGCCCATTGTAATGCAGGATATCGAAAAATACCCGCTAGGCCATGTTTTGTGAAAAAAATTGCTGCAATTTTTGTTCAAATCTTAAAACATTTCACACGAGCTTAAAAAAATTAAAAAATGATATGTAATCCAGGTTGTGAATAATGATGGAACACATACATTTGCAGTATGTAAAATTAGTTGCTAAGTCTAAAAATATTTCCTTCAGATTTCGGCAGAAAAATAAACATGTAATACAAAGTACAGCAATTACTTCTATCAATATGATATGAACCGTTTTTTATTTATATTAAATGAAGCTGTATCGCAAGGCAATTTGAAAAGGCCTTTTCTCGAGATATTAAATTGACTCTAAGTAAACATTTGCATTAAGAATTTACAATTAAATTGCATATAACAACAAAGATGCTAAACAAGAGGACTAATAGTCCAATGGCGTTAGTAGACTAGGTATTAACATACAAATAGCATCTTTCATCAATGTTTTATAGTTTGTTTCTATTCGGATTCAAGGCTAGATAAGACATAAGGAAACTGAAAGATTACTTTGTGAAAATAATATACAACAAAAGGACATCGCATAGGATTTCGAAACTAAAAAATTTCTATATCTTCAAGTTAATGGAAGCGATACTTCACTGCTTGCTAATCTGCTGGTTTAAAATAAATGTAGATACATTTTTACCATTTGCATACCTTACTTATTCTTGTCATTGTAATACACTTTGCAATATTTACCGTCTGAATAAAAACTATTAACATATTACCGTATGTGAAGTAGTGGCGCCCTTGTCAATGCCATTAGTTATCCTTCCTTATAATGTTTAGTCATAAACGTCAGACCCACCCTATGCGTATGAATATTAATTCTAATGCAAATATTTCTAAATAAACTTGCTCAATCAACTCTGGAGACTGTAGCAAAAGCAGTGTGTTGATAATAAATTGATACATTATAAAACTAAGTTAATATTATGCCTTGTTAATCAATAACTTACCATAATTAAGTCTCCAATAAGCTTGGGAAAACCGCAACAATTATTATAAATGAAACGAAGAAAATCTTTGAGTTAATTACGAATATAAAGATATGCATAAAATATTTATTTAACCGGTACACATGCGCTGTTCACGTGCACTTTGATATATGAATTTTCTTGCATGGGGACAATTGGCGGAGTCGCAAGGTCAATCATTGCTAATCGCATTATGAATAGGTAAATTGTATTTAATTGTAATCTATTAAAAAAATTATCGAAAACTGAGGACTAAATCGACATAGATCTACTGAATTAGCTGCTTTTAATAGATACTATTCATCTGTTATAAATATATCTATTACTTTAAAAAATATATAAACAATTTCAGACGAGGTTTTCCCAAACAGTATTATTTCTTTTAAAAGCAAATGAATTTCTCGAAATTGGTTTAAATTCCTTTTGCGTCATTGTTCAACAAAGTTTCTCATAAGGTCTTGCACCTGATGTGTAATTACGTTTAATTATAAAAAACACACACAAAAAATCAACGTAAGTACATTGAATTTTTCGTTTGGGCAATCATTAAATGATGAATTTAGAAAACTGTCATTAGATAATTTACCGTTTTCATTTTTGCTGAATAAAGTCACTGTTTGAGCATGTCTGCATTTTGTTATTTTAACCAAATTCATTTACTAACCATTTCCGGCGGAGGAAATATGACAATAAGTAAACATATAACTTGACTTCATGATGATTTGTATTTAAACTTTTAGAACTGCCTACAGATAATTTATTGTTTTAATTGTCTTCAATTTGATAATGGAGAAGAATGAGGTCAACGTCTTACACTCTTATTATTTATTTTGTAACTTCTACAAGCAGATTAATCAACTGAATCATATGAAATCTCAACATAATACAAATTAATCTACAAATTTTTAAAGGAAATAAAATTATTGAAATTCTTGCTCAATTAATATTTTATTGCACCACTAGTTTTGACTGAATCCCTCAGTCATCATCAGGTGCTTCGGCAATTATTAGAAAATAATATATGCTAGTAGTGCAATAAAATACTACAAGGATTTCAATACTATTACTTGACGAAGCACCTGATGATGACTGAGGGATCCAGTCGAAATTAGTAGTGCAATAAAATATTAACTAAGCAAGGATTTCACAAATTTTATTTCCTTTAATTCGTTACTACCTTACTGGGTTCTTTCTCGTAATACATATGTTTGTTTGCGAAACAATCTAGACGATTGATACTCTCCATATGTTTTGCTCGCGCATAAAGGAAACTGTTATTTTTATTAGATCATGGACAAGTATGCAATTGAAAACGCCTATATTCTAAACATACCTTAGCAATAAACAATACATAAATCGCATATTCTTTTTCTCTAAGGTTGCGATAAAAGACTGGTATGACTTATCTTGGACATAAGTGTTCTCTCTTGTTTTCCTGAATTTACATATTCCTTAGGTTACATAAATCTAACAATTTAAAATTATAATGATACCTAAAGATATAGTTAACATTGACTAACTTTTTACTTTGTTTGATCAATTAATACCTAGGGTATACAAATATCGTTCATAAATAAAGTTTACGGTGATATGAGAAATTGCACGTAATATGATTCACATGTTTTGAACCAACGCGATTTTGTAAGTTTTAGGCACAATAAAATACGAAGAAGAAATTTAAATCAAATAAACCTTGTTCTAAAATATTATGTAGATCATTTTCAAACTTAACTCGTATTTTTGAAGTACATAAAACACATTACTATTTATATCCTAAGCAAGGACGACCACGCCAAACACTTTCACTAATATCTGTAGAATAATATTTGTACACCATACAAAAAACTGCCAGGGAATGTTTCATGAACATCATATAGTTGCCGTAATATTCATAGTTGCAGTAAATCACCGCAATCTATAAAATTAACCCAGAAAAATACTTTCTTTCCATTTCTTTTAGCAAATATTCGATGCTGAGGCGCTAGCGCGCGTGTCCTTCCTACAAGAGTATCACGTGCAAACCAAGTGATACAGTTTCTAATTTATTTCTATATGTTTGCAATCATTTTTCATAAATAATGTCGCCAATTAGGAGCAAATGATATTTGCACTGCTAATAAAAAGGGAATTTATCTGGGTGACCTACAAATTTAATTGGTTTCCCACTAATCCATGCTATTTTTGATAACATAAATGTTTGCACAATTAATGAAAATTACCCTTCGATTTTGGAGGACTGAGTATCAAATAATCTCTTTATACACTCCTATTACATAACATATTTTCGAAAATAGAAATAATGTGTACAAAAATAAAATTCTGTTATCAAACAAGTGTATAAAGTCCTTGGAATTTCTTGTTATTTTTTCCTTGTGATTTATTGCAAATTTATCAACAAAACGCACTTACAATGATGAATTTTGCTGAAAAAATTGTCGCCATTTTTCACATAATTTAATCTCTATATTATAAATATTATTTCTTCATAAACAATAATAGTATTTTTCATATTTCAGAGCCTTTTTCAAATTGGTTGGAAGAAAAAATGTTGCCAATGTTCGACATGGAATCTTCCCAGCCCATCGCTGTCAAGGTTGAAGATATTAAACCTGCAGCGATCCCAGACACTCAGAGTCTTCTGAAGGAATTCGAAACTGTCTTCGATGCAGTCGAATCAACCCATGGGGCTCTAACTCCACCCCAGAGTCCCCCATATGAGAAACAAACTGTTCTCACCACTCTAGAGCCCATTGCCGCTCAGCATGTTTATGCCATTCCCGTAAAACCTGAACCTGAATATGCTGTACCTGAAAAACCCACGGAGGCGAGTGTTGCCGCTGTCTTCACTCCCATCCCTCCTCGTCCCATTCAATTGGAATTTATAACCCCGGCAACACCTCAGCCAAATGTGGCTCATGAGTTGGCTGTTGTAGAAGAACTGGTGAGAACCCGTGCTGAAGATATGATTCAATGGAGCGGCCCATCTTCTCCGAGCAGCTGTTGCAGCAGCAGCAGTAATTTCGGAGATTGCTCTTCAGATGACCCTGAATGGATACCAGAACCAGTAGATGCTCTCCCGCAGGAGGAAACTCCTTTGAAAACCTCTCGCAAACGGTCGAAACCTTATTCTCGAAATGTGGAAGAAAAGAAATCCCGCAAAAAGGAGCAAAACAAAAATGCAGCTACTCGCTACCGTATGAAAAAGAAGGCCGAAGTTGCAGAAATATTGGAAGAAGAACGCGGATTGTACACTAAAAATGAGGAATTGGAAACAAATATTAGTGATATTCAACGAGAGATCAAGTACTTAAAAAATTTAATGCGCGATCTTTTCAAAGCAAAGGGGCTCATAAACTGAAGCGTCTTTAACCTTTTTTATGTTAAGCTTTTCACTATGCTTACTATTTCCTTCTCTATATATGTATCGTTATCCTTACTGCATGATGTTCTTTATATTAGCTTTAGGAAAGAAGTTTAAGTTACACATTTTTTTATCAATTGTTACGGAATACCCTAAAAATTATATGACGCTGGAAAGCTGAAGCTCATTTTTGGGTATACCGAAACATATTAATTAGATTTAATCATCATAATTTTACATACATGTAACCGATATAGAAATAAAACTTATCGCATAAATATATTGTGTTTCTATTTTATTGTCGTTTATCAAATTAAAAAATGTCAAAATCAACAAAGTTTATATTTCATTTTCATCTATAATATTTAAATTTACAGAACTACTTAACCAATGCATCCAAGTTGTATCTATAACTTTTTCTAAGGTAATTTCTTGAAATACTGCGCTACGACTAGTTTCAATAAATCCCATTTTTTTAAACATTTGTAAACTCCTCGCATTTTCATCTGAAATTTTTACTACGTAATGCTTTACTCCCAGCACTTTTATTCCATACAGCATCATAAGCAACATAGCTTCCCAACCACAGCGTTTTCCTCGAGCCCACTGTTCCGCTATCATTATCTCTGCTTCCGCAACAATTTTACTATCTTCATTTGCAAAAAATAAGTTTGTATCACCAATCATAGATTCTATAAAACAAAGCAACACAAATAAAAAACATCTCTAAAAATTCGATTTTTACTCCTTACCTACTTCATTAGTTTTAGATTCGAATAATTCTTTATCCAATATAATAAATGTGCATTCTAAAATGATTTTCATTACAAAATGTGTACAGAGGAAGATTGGTTTATCTGTACGTACTATTTTCGTCTATCATCCAACTTTGCTGCATTTTATATTCATCTTCTAAACTTAGAGGTTCTGATGCTGTTAGCTTTTGAAGTTCTTCTGATTTCATCCATTGATGGTATCTAAATATTTGTCGGAATAATTCTATTTGATTAAGAATTAATGTTATGTTCCTTAAAATTTGTTTTATAAGAAACATGATTGAGAAGAATCGTCACATAAGATTATTGTTACCAATAAGTGCATAGAAGGAAGTAAAATTCATAAAAAACAAAATTGTTACTAGGAAAAATTAGAAAATTATAATAGAACCTTTTATATATACGCAAAAAATTATATATCAAGTATTGACCTAATTTAAAGTTTCTACATTTAAAGAAATGAATGAGATAGAGCTACCGCTTTTATAACTTACTAATATATACATAAATAAGTCATTGACCCTTGTTCATTCATGACCTTTACATCTTTTTAATACAATAAATTGTAGGAAACAAAATATTGTAAAAGTTTTCTATTAAGAGATAATGGAAGAACTGACAGCACACGCATCAAATGACGCTTAGAAAGAGATAGAGTCCTCTATATAAGTCGTTTCCGCCAAATATTGGATATCGAGTCTGTTGTGTTTGCTTGCTTGAAACGATTCTTGCAGAATACATTATCTCTTTCTACAGTATCATTTAAAGTGCGCTGTACCAATATTTATTAAATAATATAGCATCTTAGTCCGTTTAGATGTCCCATTTGTATATTATTTTTCTGATTGTTGTAATGGTTGATTTAAAAATGGTCCTTTAATTTATTTTTAAAAATTTTATGTTGCTGTAGTTTGCATAAAGATAGAGAACAATACTTGTGGAAGCAGGTTCAAGCGCAGGTAAAAATGAAATTTTCAATGAGTTCTCAAAACATGAAAGTGTGTATTAAACCTATGATCACTTTTGTAGGTTTTTCTATATGAGAGAGAGACAAGTATTTAATTAAATTTTCTCTAGTATTAACGAAAATTTTATCAAAGAAAACTTCATAGATTGCAGTTTTATCTACAGCATTATCAATATTTCCCTGAAGTGTTCAGATATCAAGAAAATGTACTTTTATGTTACAAAAGCCACAAAAAAGTTGTATATTGTCCTAGGTGAACAGACTATATGAAAGATAGAGGTTTATTACCTATGTTATGTTTATACATAAAACTAAGTTTAAAAAATAGAAATTTTGCCACTTAAGTGCAAGTGCACAGAGTATGTAAAAAGAAAATCTAAAAATTGTAAAAAGGAACCCCTGTGAAAAAAGATTTAGAAGATGTTCGAAAAATGCTCATAGACATTCTTCTGCAATTCCACAAACTAGAAAATGCATATAGCAGGACAACACCAAACACCTCATTTGTCAGTTGACGATTCCAGTATAACAGAGGCATGTCTACAAGATGTGTGGAGTTTTTTAACGTGAAACAATCCTTACAAAACAAGAACTATTGACCAATTCATTGACTCAATGGAAACGGCTACATGAAAGCAGATAAACTTGGTGCTATATTTCTAATACTTCAAACATGATGATTTTAGAGAAATTCCCTTTTACAAGGTTACGCATATGAATAAAAGAAATTTGAATGTGAAAATGAACTTCCACAAAGTTTTAAATTAAATCGTGTCGGGCAAATATTCTTTTATTTATTACTAAATACTTAGTTCCTCTTACATTTAAAAATAATGAAAAAATTGGTCTTATTTTTCAATAATTTCTTTCTTTTTACTAAGTTTCATATACTTTGGAACAAAATATATGCATCTAATTTGAAACGGATATAGTAATTATTGAACACACTGCTTTTCCTTTTTATACTTTTAATTTTTCATATATACAGCATGCATATAAAGAGAAAGCATAGTGTAGTATAGTGATCATGAAAAAATTCCACTTTCAGATTTGGATGAATCTCTACATATTGAGTGGCCCTGAATCCATTTTACCCTTTTTTACTTTGATGTCTGTTTGTGTGTGTGTCTGTAAATACGATAACTTACAAATGACGAGCTAGACAATGAAATTTGGCAAGTAGTCATTTTAGCTAAAAAAAAATTCGTATGAACTTTTGGATTTATTCTGATAACCGGAAGTACAAGTTTTTGTTTAAAATGCACCAGTTTTATTTTGAATTTTTTAATATTAAGGTGACCAACTATTTTTTGTTGAAAAGGAGTACGATTGGAATACCATTGGATCATTAATAAAGATAAATTGTAATTCCAATATATAAAATATGTAATAATAATAAAAAAATATTTATATAGTATCTTTAATTCATAAAGTTATATTTTTCTGTAGAGTTCATTTTCTTACATAATTCTGAATTAATTTCTAAGAGTTTAGCGACGTCCGAACAATTTGCTTATCGCATATTGAATTTGACAATTAAAACTGTTGCTAGTGTATTTACAAGTAATTGTGATTTTTCGCTGCCCCAACAATAATTACCAAGTGAAAATACTCGTTGTACAGTAGAATTAGTGCTGGGGCAACATAATGAAATTTCAATCAATAATTTTAAATTTTCATGGGGGATATGTTCCTTTTGAAAATGCGAAAATATTTTTACCCATCTTCTGTCCACGCTAAGTATTTCATCGATCCATTTTTTCAGTATTTCTTCATTTAACTAAATATAGACTCTTCAAATTTCTTCATACAGAAAATTTTCATTAATGACGATATGGTTTAATTCATTATTTATGAATAGTACTGGTGAAGAAACTTCCACCCAATTAATTTTAGCTTGTAAAAGAGTCCAATTCAAACAATTTAATTCAGCTATATAAATCGACCATTCCTTAATATATTCGAAACAAATTTTGTAAAAATTTCCAACTTCTTTTAAAAACTTATCCATAATCCCGGGATTAGAATTTTCCAAAAACAAAAAGTGAACAGCTGAATTTGTGTAGTCTTCAAGCTGCTACGGCGACACATATCTACTATTGGGCGTTAGGTGCTAAATCGCTTGCACTTAAAAACACCTTAACGTAACCGGGGACATATGTATGCTTAGAGTACTAACTACTCAAGAACATACATGCACCGTAGTGGGGATGTTAGTATCGTACTGATGTAGTACAAAAAAACTCTAAAGTAGTACAAAAGAATGCAAAGGAGTACAAAGAAGTACAATTCATGAAAAAGGAGTACAAAACTCCCTAAAGGAGTACGGTTGGTCACCTTATTAATATGCATATGTGTGTGTGTATTTGACATATAAAAACGTTAAGTGCATATTGTTAAAATTATTCAATGATCACTCTGAATCTATCATATGTAGTCTAGTGTAGTGGTGCTGAGATTTATTTCTATTGGGATTCCTAAATAGGTCATCTGGTATAAAGAATTTTAAAGTAATTTATAATTAAGACGACGTGAAGTACTTGCAAGTATTTTATTTATTTTTGTAAAACGGCGCTACATGTTTCTACCCTCTACTAGGGTCTTCATCAGGCGCTGAAAGACATTAATGAGTCGAGATTATAACATAAAGTAAAAAACCGATACAAAGGAATCCCAATAGGAAGGCCTGTGAGTTCTCACGCACCTTTTTGCAGACGTGCTAATGTGTTCAATGTCAAATGTTTGAACACATTGGCGCGGCTAGATATTCGGCACCCTTTGTCACCAAACAGATTTTCTAGAAGGTGAGGTAGATCGGATTGTGACGTAGGTGCCAAAGCAATAAAAAGCCAACCTTTATATACCCGCGCAGGGCAGTCTAACCACAGGGTCTTGTACAAAATGTAGAACCTTAAACGTCGCAGCACAAAAGTGAACAAGTAATAATAAAAAAAAATAAAGTAAGAAAGTGATTTCATTAACAACGACAAAACCGAATAGAAAAGAAGAAAAGAATATCATCGTATCCCCCCGGATACAACACTAGCACACCGAAATATACAAGAAAATCAAGAGGAAATTACTCCATATTTATTATATAACTTATATTCAGAGTGTCCTAAAGTAACATAAGAGTCGTAAACTTCTTTTTTCCTTTTAGTCATTTATTTTACATCGATCAATTACTGACGCCAAAGATTAGAATCACGACTCCTGAAAAATTAACCAATGTCAGAATTTCCACCTGGTCTTTGTGTTCTTTAACTTGCGAGTTGATTAACCTATATCACACAGGGCCCTGGCTTTACATCGCTCCAGGACCATCAGGCACTCAGGTTAACGTTCTAAAGTTGCTTTATATATTTTGAAATTTTCTTAATGTATTATTTATTATTTTTTTACATTAATATAGAAACTAAAAAGTCTTTTAATTTAGCTATTACTTTAATCAGAATGAAATGTCTGTATTACTTATTATAAGGATGATGCCTAATTGCTTGAGCATTTATTTGCAGCTTATTTGGATTCATATTTTATGATTGCATTTTATAACTTTAATGTAATAAAAATCTATAATAGCCCCTAATTTAATTAATAATAAAGATGTCGTTTCCTTCTTCACGACTAGGCCTAATTTAATTGTTGCATACTTACTTTAAAACATGCTCCTTTCGATATGGTACTAAAATAACTTTTTTCCCAATAATTTTCGTACTTCTGTTTATCAACATTTTAAACCTATTTTATTTAAATATTTGCCTTACAAAATATTGACAATCTGTAACAAATTAACCACTATAACCTAGAAAGTCATTAGCGTAGTTTTCATAAAAAGTTGAAACCTTTTTTTTAATAAATTAAAATTATTAAACATCAATATTTATTGCAAATTTACGCCCTTTAAATAAAGCCAATTGCTGATCGCCTAAAATATTTTGCAGCAAAAATAAGAAATATTTTTTTGAGGTTGTAATGTTGGTTGCTGCGTTGACTGTTTGGACATCGTTGTTTGGACCGAAGGACCACACTGCATAATCTCTTCCATCCACTACCAACATAAATCCGAAATAAATAATCAACTGTCAACAACTTTTTGACAATAGTCTAGTAGCTTTTAAAGTGATTTTCCTCAAATATTTTGTGTTCAAGTGCTAAATCAAATTAAAACGTCATGGGGCGACGTTCTATCAATACCACTAAAAGTGGTAAATATATGAACCCCACTGATCAAGCGAGTAAGTTGATATTTTTTCGATATGTTTGGTTATGTTTTAAGTCACAACGCTAAGCGGCCTACTATGATTTTTAGGAAAGGAGGCAAGGAAACAAGAACTGAAGAAAAATAAAAAGCAGAGGCAAATGGTAAGGGCTGCGGTGCTCAAAGGCAAAGACCCGCAGCAACTTCTGGAAGAAATGGAGAAAATCGATCAAATGGAATACAATGTCCATCAACCCTCTCCATTGAATGAAAAAGTACTTAAAGACAAGAGGAAGAAACTGAGAGATACTTTGGAAAGAGTCTTGAGTATGTACCACAAAGATGATCCCGAAAAATGGGCAGATTTGAAACGAAAACAAGCAGATTATGAACACAAACGAAACCAACTTGTAGCATTCTACGAATCTGTGAAAAGCGCACAGCAAGTTACTGTTGAAGAAATTCCACTGCCGTCTTTGCCACAGCAACCACCTGCTGCTCCGTCCTTACAAATACCTTTGCCAACAGAAACAAGAAAGCCAGAACACACAATTTATTCTATTGCCACTGCTTTGAAGCTTCAGGCTTTGGTAAGGTATCTTATGTAATGTTAATAGTGATTCAACAGATTTATTTATTACATCCTTTGTCTTCAAAACTTTGCACTTTACTTCATATTTATAATTTAATTTAAAAATTCAAGAGACATTAAAATATTTTCACACAATAGAAAATTTTTAAAAATTATAATCTAAAAACTTTTATAGATTAATAACAAACTTGTTTTCGTAGTTTACATTATTAAGCATTTTTCATGTTAAATACCACAAAATTGTTTTATTATTTGTTTTTGTAATTATAAAATCAACAATTAGTTGTAAATTTATACTTGTATGTAGAAATATTTTTATATACCCATATAAAATAAAAGCATTAAATTTTCCTATAAATATTGATGGAATATTTATAAAGTATTCAATATTATTTTGGTAATACTTCAAAATATTTAATCAATCTTTTCATTAAAGCGGAAAATACTTATTACAATGTCATTATGTGAACATCACATAGAATGAATACATTATAATACTTATACATAATACAATGTACAGTACAATATTGATCACTTTAATAGATCATTTTTTGGTAAAACATCTTTAGACTTTAATAAAAATTTCCTTTGATAATTTTGTAAATAAATTATGCATTTCAAATGCACATTTAAATAGACACATTAAGTCTAAATATTTTTATTTTAACGTCTCAATTATAGAATCGTTAAATTTTATATTACAGGGAAAACCGATTAGGGAACCTCCTGGTTGTCCTCCCGGGCCACCACCAGAAATAGATAGTGATGGTGAAATTATGGACTTTAATCCAGATGAAATTGAAGAGGATGAACGATCTAAATCGCACGATGATGATACTGAGAGAGACTCGCAAGATGACACAGCAGATGAAATGCCTAGCAATAAACCTACATCACTGCAACAGAAAATGGTTGCTTTGTCTGGCCAAAACGTTGATGAGTTTATGAAGGAGATGGAGACAGTACAAAAGAAAATGGAAAATGACAAAGAAGACGAAATTCGTCCAAAACCTACAGCTGCATCAATGCACATAGAACCTCCTGCGCCGCCTGGTATCGATCCAACTCCCACGCCTCTCAAACTCCCAATTCACAATCCACCAATTCCACCTGCGCCACCATTACTATTTCCAGGGCCTGGTCTTCGAATACCTCCAGGACCTCCACCAGGCAGGCCTCTTATGCCTCCAGGGCCTCCTCCAGGTTTACCCCGATTGCCTCTTAGAATGCAACCAGCACCTCCAAGAATGATCCGAATGCCAGGACCACCTCCTAGCCTTCCAATTGGCACTCCAAATGTCTTGTCGGCAGCACCACAATTAATTAATCGTAATGAACCTATGAAACAATCAGCAACGATCTCAGCAAAACCGCAAATCAGGAATCTAAGTGCTGATGTTACAAGGTTTGTGCCATCAGCTTTACGAGTGAAACGTGAAGACAAAAAGCCAAAACCATCTAGAGCTAGTCTTGTGCACGAACTTAAACAAAAAGAATACATGGGACATGCTATTCCACACGGACAACCCACAAAAGACGATGCTTACATGCAATTCATGAAGGAAATGCAAGGATTACTTTAGAGCAGCGATGTTTTAAAGTTTTTGTTCTTTACTATTAGTGGTGAAGAAAATTAGGATAATTTATGTACCTATATTGTTTGATTGTAAATAATTTTATTTAATAAATTTGAAATATATTTAAGAAATACATATTTTAAATAGCCCATGGTTTAAAATTAACTTTGCTTATGAAGGAATATTAAGAAAAATTATAATCAGAAGTCTGCTTGAGAATATAATTCTGTGTTACCGATTTAGTATGAAAGACAGAAAGCAGCAGCAATATAAACAACAATACAACAGATTATATTAACATTATTAAAGACAATGGACAGGTATATTATTATAAATATTGGGCATTGGAAACACCAGCAACTCAAAGAACACCTAATTTCTTTGCAACCAGGAGCCCAAAGGAATATTAAATTTAGAGAATTTATTAAAGGTTTTTTATTTAAATTACTATCACGTCGTTGAGATCCTAAAAATATCTTTAATATATTGTAAATGTTCGATTTAGTTTTGTGCATCGAACCAACTACAATTAAAGTCTTGGTGACTATTGATTTGGATTTGTTTCATCTTACTGATTAGTATATCCAAGTGCTCATTGAAAAGTACAGAGGGAAGTAAACATCCTGTGTACATTTGCAAAATTCACCGGTGTGATTGCCCTAGTTCCTGATATCGATGATCATTATGTACATAATTTAAAATTACTAATAATTCGTATTTAACAATAAAATGTACCTGCATTGTTATTTTTAAAGATCCATCTCTCATTACACATTTTATTCTGTAGCCCTGCCACAATACGTTTATTTGATCATTTATAGTACCTATGTCCATGGAAAATAAACAAAATAGGAAGCTTATGCAGTGAAAACAAAAAGTTTTATCACATTATTTGCATAGAGAAGTTCAAGCAATCCCATTGATGGCTTGCTGTAAAAAATTGAGGCCCACTTTGACTATGAACTATGATGATAATTCCATACAAATAGTAACTGAAAATATTGTTCAAATTGGTAAAAACATAGGACGAAATGTTTTCGAACTGAATTGGAAAAAGATGTTAAAAACCGATTTTAGTGAAAAAGAACCTACAATTATATAGTGCAAAAAGAAGGCAATGACTAACAAACTTGAATGTGGGACCACGAATGACTCATGAGTTCTGATTTTTTCCTAAGTTCGATTGAAGCGATTGCAGGATATCAATTTGAGTTGCAAAATCTCATAGAAATCGCTACATTATTATAAAATTTCTAGTATATATATATGCACATTTTTCTAGGGTGCGTATTAAACACGAGTAATTTCAGAAAAATCATAAACATAGTGGTCATGCGCCTAACCAATATGTATTTACTAGAAAAAATATGAATGCATATTATACTCGAAGGTTATTTTTTCGGAAATTATACTCTTAAAAATGGGGTGCGTATTAAATTGTTATATTTAAGCCAAATAATTAGCTATAAATATTAATATTATTTTTACATGTGGGATCCCAACAAGGTTGTTTTAATTATTGGGTGAAAAATATACGAAAATCCTTGTTAACTAAGGTTTATTATTAACCGCTTACGGTTTCGACCCTCCCGGGTCATCCTCAGGCGTCTTTTATATACAAAATGTAACTTCCTCATTCTCATTTGTAGCGCCTGAGGATGACCCGGGAGGGTCGAAACCGGTAGCGGTTAATAATAAACCTTAGTT
>JAWQRP010000778.1:0-23828 GCA_033557875.1 Quadriops clusia
TTTATAAAAGAGTTAGAAACGTTTATATGATAACGTTATAAAACTAGTTTATTAAACAGTTTTATAAAGCAGTTAGGAACGTCTATAAAACAATACTATAAATCTATTTTATAAATGGTTTATTAATGGAGTTATAAACGTTTATAAAACAACATTATAAATCTATTTTATAAATGGTTTATTAATGGAGTTATAAACGTTTACAAAACAACACTATAAATCTATTTTATAAATGATTTATTAATGGAGTTATACACGTTTATAAAAGAACACTATAAATCTACTTTATAGATGGTTTAATAAAGGAGTTAGAAACGTTTAAAAAACAATACTATAAATGGTTTAATAAAGCAGTTATATATTTTTTGACAACAAACTTTGCTTCAAAACACACCGTAAGGCCTCTAAAAGCACCAAGAAATATTTACATACAAAATTTGTTTAGTGATCAATATTGGAGTCGACTAGAATTCTGCTTTAAAAAATTTTTCATTGGCTTGACAATTTCCAGATTCTATTTTATTAATATTCAATGAAAATTGTTTCCTAATGTATAAAAGCTCAACATGTGAATTTTGACAAATTCTTTGTAAAATCTACGAATTACCACAAATAAAGCGATTTGTAATTGGATCTTACAGTGGATGTGAAAAATCAAAATTTTTAACATTTGGGTTTAATCATCACTGTTATATAGCTTTAATAAATATGATCACTTTTATATAACAATTCTACAGTTTATATGTCACGTAGTGGTTACCCAAGGCTATTATAAATAATATATGTTTTACAAACGTTTTACAAATAACTTTAATATAACCTTTATAAAACCAAAAAGTAACTTAAATAGCTAATTAGTTTTATAAAGTCTGCAAAATTCGCAATTTTACTTTATAAATGAAGCGGACATCTTTACGATGCTTTGTCCAGTTCAGAATGGCATCCATCTTGAACAATGTACATATTATTTTCCATTAAGTAAATTATTTAGAGCAAAGGCAATAATTTACGAATTGTTTAGGCTGCAGAATCAAGTTTTTAGAGAGATATGACAATTAGTTGACTAATATACTTCAATAACATATTTGGTGATAAATAATATGTATGCAAATATTTACAGTAAGACGTGTGAATTTTAAGGGCGCTTGCATTTTCAAGAAGTAACTCCATACATTTTATCAGTAAAGTGCCATGCGCAGTTCATTATCAACTTGGAAATTAGTGTATTCGTAAATCAAATAAAAATGATAATGGACATTGGTGGTTTTAAAAAGGTAAGGTTATAAACAACAATACAACTTCTACAAGAGTGAAAAGTTATATAAAGTTTGCCAAATTATTTCGTAAGATGCAAAATTGTCTTATGAGAGATATTAAGATTACTATTATAAATAAAAATTGTTATATAGAAGTAACAGCAGGATACCTATCAAACTCAAAATGGCTTTATAAATGTATTTTCGAAATAAAATTAGATGCAAGTTCCTGTTTTTTCAAGATTCTTTATTTACGCACGACGCGTTTCGGTTACATATCTATGACCATCTTCGGGTGCTGGAAGATTATATTAGAATTGAATAAGACAACATTTTTTTCATTGAAATTGATTAACAATTAAAAATACATTGTGGTTATAGTGTGTAAAACAAATTCTTTAAAAATAAGTAACAATTAAAAAATGTTTTTCATTCAAATTGATTAACAATTAAAAATACATTGAGGTTATAGTGTGTAAAACAAATTCATTAAAAATAACTAAAATTAGAAGTATATTGAGGTTATAACGTGTAAATTACTCAACTCCAGAAGCATAAACTTATACTAAACAAAAATGTACAAACCGACATAAAAGGAAAAACATATTGTTGCCCTCAAAGATAAAAGACCGCGCAAGACCCACCAAGTCACTTGATACTCTCTTTTTTTAATTATTTTTAACAAGTAAAAGAAACAAATCTAATATATCATACCTGAGTCAAAAAATTATTTTACATTCATGTGTGCCGAAGGTAGAGCTGAATATTTAATTAGTTTTTTTTTATTACAGTTGGATATCATAGCATGTATACTATTTGTGTGAATTATTGTTAGTTATGCTTTTTGGCAAAATGGCCAATTTGTTGAACAGTATATGTGCAGGGTCATGTGGTTTTCGTTGTGTTATCTGCGCATGCGCATGAGATATAATTCGACAGATTAAACAGCAGTTCTAAATAAATATAAAATGTGGGAAATATAAATTATATATAACTACATTCTAATCACAATTCACCCATGAAGTCATGAATTATTATGGTATTAGGATAATATTAAGTTAATAGTTTTAACAACGGTTCAAAATTAATTTCTAGTTGCTTATTAAGACATATTGAATTTTCACTCCTGATTGCATTGTAAATATAATAATATTTTTTAAGTTTTCTCTTTTTCATATCTCTTTCTTCCTCTATTAAGTTAAAATTATCAATAGTTATTTTGTGTCCAGTGAAAAGCATGTGTTTACCTATTTCTGAGTTAGTTTTATCATATATGTGTTCTTTTGCTCTCTTTCGTATGCTTCTTCCCGTTTCACCATAGTAAAATGCACCACATTCGGGGCAAGTCGCCTTGTATATGCCAGATTTGTCTAAAAATTTTTGTTTTGTGTTAATTAATTTTTGGCCTATTGATGATTTGTTTCTAAATGAGAGATTGTAATTATGTTTTTTGAAGATATTTTTAAGGGTATTCAATTTTGTGTTGTTTTAGGTAACCGACTTATATATAGTGTTATTATTATTGTTATTAATTTTTGAAAGAGTAGAATGGAATGATTGGATATTATTGTGTTTGGTTAGGAGTGTTTGTATTATTTTTGAATCAAAATTATTATTTGAGGCTATTGCTTTTATAGTGTTAATTTTTTTGGATATAATTGGTGTTTGATAAGGGTATATTGTTTAAACGGTGTATATAATTATTAAGGGCGGCGAATTTGTGTGAAATATGGTGGAAAGAATCAAAGGGTATAATTATGTCTGAAAAGGTGGGTTTTCTGTAAATACCGTAAATGAAATTGTTGTTGAGAGAATCTATACTTATAGAGAGGTCCAGAAAATTCAGGATATTGTTGAATTCAATTTCCATGGTGAAATTTATATTTATATGTAAATTGTTGACGTGATTTAAAAATAGTTGTAATGTTTCTGTTTTGCCTTTCCAGATACAAAATATGTCATCAACATATCTGTACCAACACACAATGTCTGCATAAAAGGGTGAATTAATATTTGTAATTTGAGAGTCTATTGAATCCATGAAAAGATTTGCTAATTTTTCCTTTTATGCCGGTTTGTACATTTTTGTTTAGTATAAGTTTATGCTTGTGGGGTTGAGTAATTTACACGTTATAACCTCAATATACTTCTAATTGTTAGAAATTTTTAATGAATTTGTTTTACACACTATCATCTCAATGTATTTTTAATTCTTAATCAATTTGAATGAAAAACATTTTTTAATTGTTAGTTATTTTTAAAGAATTTATTTTACACTCTATAACCACAATGTATTTTTAATTGTTAATCAATTTCAATGAAAAAAAGTTGTCTTATTCAATTCTAATATAATCTTCCAGCACCCGAAGATGGTCACAGATATGTAACTGAAACGCGTCGTGCGTAAATAAGGAATATTGAAAAAACAGGAACTTGCATCTAATTTTATTTCGAAAATAAATTTACACTACCTGTTTGGGCCATCCCACATTAAAATTTTTATAAATGTGTTAAGATATACTTTAATATAACCTTTATAACCTTTTGGGTGTATAAAGGTTGTATAAGGGTGGAATAAACGTTTTCAAGGCATTTTTATAGAACTTCTGGTTTATTAATTTGTCGAGAAAACGTTTTCTCAGGAATTATATAACTTTTTGTATTACTTTAATATAATAAGATTGCTTTATAACCTGCGCCTATTTGGGGTGTATAAGCGTTATATAAGGGTCGAATAAACATTTTCAAGACATTTTTATAAAACTTCTGGTTTATTAAATTGTCGAGAAAACGTTTTCTCAGCTATTATATAACTATTTGTGCTACTTGGGTATGTAATTGTACATCGATTTACTTAATTAAAATTGTACTTATTGATATTGTGTAAAATATTACTCTTATAAAACTAAGTAAACTTTTGTGTAATCTCTTATTTCAACATATATAAATAGAATAAACTTTCTAAATTTTATTAAGTTGCCATATATTGACGTACATATAAAAGACGAAAAAACGAGTGTTTCTTAAGTGCATTTTTATGAAATGAAAATTAACTATTAGTTCCAACAGAGAGCTTAATGTTCATCATGCTAAAAGCAAATGGTCACCCGTTTAGCTCTTTCAAACAATAAAAATCCTCGATAGTTCGCGGCTGGGATAATCTTATCACTCCCGAGAGACGAAATGAAAATTTTATTGTGTTTTAAGGGGATATTCACATGTTAAGCGCGGCAATAAATTTTATCGGAAAGCTCTGACGAAACTGTTCGCCAACAACAAACGCAATTGACGAACCTAGATTAGCTACGTAGTAATTTGTACAAAGCGAATGGCGACCTGTTTTCAACAATAATCTCTAGGAATAAACGCTTAACGTTTCTGCTTTCAAAGTATGTGCGCAAAAACTCATTATTATAAGTTGGTGTAAGTATAAAGCAGAACAAGTTAATCCGCTGCAGAACTAATATTGATCTTTTAAAGCAATAAACATCCTCAAATTCATTTATAATTGCCAACCAAGCCGTTTCTCTGAAATGCGAATTGTGAGGTAAAGTTGATCGAAACCGACTTCTCGGTTATTACGGTACCACTACTAAGATATAATTTCCTGAAAACTTGGTACATAACATGATCAACTAGAAGGTGCTGTGGCGCAGCTCTTGCCACTCGGAGGCTAGTCACGTTCGCACGAAATTAACTTATTCAGTTTTCCCAACTTGTTAAGCCTGTTTGCTTTGGGTCTTTATTCGCTCATCGCAAGCTTAGCAACAAACCGTTGCGTTGTATGGCTCTAAATATAATACTTCCTTGCCTAGGTAGGTACATAATTTCATGGATGCTTCTAATATTGTTGATATACGGCCATTTTTACTCTACGAAAATAGTTTGACAAAAAATTGAGAAATAGGAATACAAGCTTGAAAATAAATGAGCGTATTAAGATAACAGGTAATATATTAGGAGAAGTAGAAGCATACATGTCGGAATAGATCGCTCTGTGTGGCCTTCCGTGAAATTGAGAAATTTTATAGGTAAAATGAGATTTTAAAAAGAACATTTTGTAATTAAGTGGTGATTAAATTGTGTAACTGCACGAATATTTTTAAAGTTTGAAATGAACAATGTTAAGACAATTAACTTTTATGAAGATATTTCACTTACTTTACTTTATAACAGTAGCATAATTTATTTTTTTTTATTTATGTGAGCACTACAGTTATCTTTAAACAAAAACGTTTCAGTTGAGTTTAAAAGAAATATCCAACTAGTCCCACTCTTAGGTTTTGATTAATAATTAGTTCAATTATTGTATTTTGAGATTATTTTTGTCAGAAGGAGCAGAAAAGTGTGAAAATATATTTATAATTTATCGTAGGGTATATTTGACATATAAGTGTATAATATTAAAATTATTCAATGATCACTCTGAATCCTGGTCTTATCTACGACACGTTAGAAATATACGAGAAAGTCGAGTGGAAACCACTTCATATTTATTATTATTATCAGAAGGAATAAAAATTGAAAATGTAATTGTTCTTCGAATATGCTCAAAATAGATAAGGTATATAAAAGTATAAATTATCATAAATTTTACATTTTGACTGATTATTATTTACTTTTTTTTCTTAATTACTACTATTTATTATTTTAATTTTACTTTTTTATTCGTGAATAATTTTTTTAAATTTTTTCAACCAACCTGCCCATGCCTTGTTTTATCTCCGCTATACATTATTTTCTATGATTTTTATCTTTAATTGAATTCCTATTTTTATTAATCTGTATCTATAATAATATTTTTTTCGCTATAATCAATCCGGGATAGATTGGTGTTTTGTGGGATTGGTGTTTTAATCTATTCGGAGAACGTATACATCTTCTATTTTCCTCCTTTTGACTCTCTTTCATTCTCTTTCTCACTCTCTAGCTATTTCTTACACTAACCCCTATTATAAAGTTTATATAATACTAACTTGTTCGATGAACAGGTATGTTTGCTAATATATTGTTGTTACGTTCTATAACTAATAGGATTAGGAGAGTTAGTTAACAAATTTTTAATTCCTACTCAGCATTGACAATTCTAACAACAACAACTCACTTTTTCATAATAACAACCAAACTCTTTTTAAATAACAACCTACTCATGATATAAAACCTATCAATATAATAAATTTTGTCTGATGTTGGAATGTTGCATGTCGATGGTTTTAAGAGAAGAATTCAATCTTTGTTGCTTTCAGGTTAGTTAACGTTGTGAGCTCGTACAATTCATGTACACCCATTGATGTTATTTGTATCTGATATTTATTTTGTAATTGATTAATTCCAAATAAAAGTCTGTACTTTGCAACTATGATTTTATTGTGCAACCGGTTTCGGCCCGCCAACAGGCCATCTTCAGGCGCATCTAGTCACTTTCTAAAACTCTTTAACTAACCGGGATGCTACATGAAAGTAAGGTAAACAAATAATTTTCCCTACAAGTGGGGAAAGATCTTATGGAGACCCTCCGCCACGCGACGGTCTCGATGTAAGTTTAAGATCTTTCTCCACTTGTAGGGAAAATTAATTGTCCACCTTACTTTCATGTAGCATCCCGGTTAGTTAAAGAGTTTTAGAAAATGACTAGATGAGCCTGAAGATGGCCTGTTGGCGGGCCGAAACCGGTTGCACAATAAAATCATAGTTGCAAAGTACAGACTTTTATTTGAAATTAATCAAAACAAAACTTTGCTGGGTCAACCAAATTTATTTTGTAATTGTTACTTTTTCTTTTCGCGTTTGGCTGCGGCTCTGCTTGAGCAGTGGAACTTATTTGTTCGTATTAATGTTAAGTTAAATTAAAGTTGAATTGTTTGCGTACTTGCAGGTTAGTTAAAGGGATAGGAGGGAGACACATGGTTGCTCTTAGCAACTAATTTGATTCCTATTCACATTGCGTCTCCATATAATAGCCTTGTTCCAACCGCTATATGCGACTAGTTCATGTACTAGTCAGACGATCAGAAGTTCTTAAACAAAGTGCGCAGTTCATAAATATCTATAAACTGCGCATACTGTTTATGAACTGCTGATCGTTTGACTAGAACATGAACTAGTCGGATGTAGCGGTTGGAACAAAGCTAATAATTGTACCTAATAATTGAAATATGAATGACTTAAATGTATTTAAATTTTGTTATGTACTTTTTTGTATACTGTAATGGAGATACAAATGATTATTATACACATATACACAAAGACGAAGAAAATCTATAAGAAGAATCAACATCACTCGAAGGAAAGATAAAGGAAAAAAATAATAGAAGAGCATATTAGAAACGACAAAAAACTAATTTTCAAACATAGAAAGCAAGAAAACAAGGACGACCGAGTGATTCAAGGAGAAGCAAGTATAAAGGGGGCTACAGAGACCTAGCTTGAAAAAAAATTCGAAATGTTTGCACTTTTTTTGCAAATTGTAAAGCGAAAGTTCCCTTTTTGCAAATACATATTCTGATGAGATTTGAGATAAATAGAAGCGAATGTAAATACTAACGTTTGGAATAAAATTTCCCGGCGCTTTTCAAATGTGAAAATTGCATATTCAAGCAGACGCGAGCGCGACTGTTGAGGCGATGAATTATTAATTCACGGGGTTGTTAAGTGTGCATTTCGCTTCTGCATGTTGCCTGAATTTTATTTCAAATTTATTATGCATATAAGTTTTCATTTGGACCGAGCGTCGCCGCTACCCGGTTGCAATGCGCTCGGGAGAATGAGCAGTAAAACACTAGAAAGTGTAGCCTTTCGGAAAATTGTACTTGGCGAAGGGTAATCGCTAAGAGTCGGGGTAAATTTGCAGGCAGGTCGTAGCTGAGGTGCAGCATTCAGGAAATGGCGAGTTGTTAAACAAGGAT
Source organism: Quadriops clusia (assembly GCA_033557875.1). Lineage (NCBI taxonomy): Eukaryota > Metazoa > Arthropoda > Insecta > Coleoptera > Hydrophilidae > Quadriops > Quadriops clusia. The sequence continues at coordinate 8,162 of JAWQRP010000778.1, forward strand.
TTCGAATCGAGAGCATTTTTAAATAGCACTACACGGTTATTTTAACTAAGTTGAGCCTGGCGCTCTCATTAAGGAATAAGGAAAAGATTTTGAATTTAATTAGGAAGTTGAGGGTATCCCGAACAATGGCTGCTGCTTTTGATAGCACCTCACAAACGCCGACACAGTCATTACACGTCATGAACCTGAATCGGAGGTTTGTGCTTATGAAAGTTAATCGATTTGCTGATGATAGCCAGTTCTGAAGTGATGGAGTTGTTGACATATAAATTGCGTAAATATTATTCGGGGGCAATCAATAGCCGTGAAATGTATAATTTTGAGTAATATTTTATTAGGAGAACGCGTTGAAATGGAAAGCCTCCAAGTGTAAGGTGTTTAAATTTGCGTGGGTCACGTTTGTTTACTGAGATTTCCACGTCATAATATTGGGTTTATACGAAGTGCTTTGAAAATTTAAGCATAAGCATAAGAATATGAAATATTAAATTTAATACCGGGGACTTTTTCACAAAGCATACTCCAATTAGGCTATAATTGGAAAACCCGACCTCGCCTCCTTTGATTTTCGATCTTTCCGATATTAGAATCGTTTGTTACCTTGTGCCTTATCAAACGATCATTGCCAAGGGTAGTTGAAACTGTGCCCCGATCGTGGCGTTTCCAGGCAACGCATTTTTGTAGAGGGTTGCAAAATAAACGGTGCACTTAGATCCCGTAAAAGAGGAATTCCCTCGCAAATTGATACAGGACGGTTCGCTTCGCGAAGCCGCGAGTTTTAGGAAAAGTTGGCGCGTCGGGAAAACTTGCTCTGGTGGCTTACCTGAGAGTTGATCGCTCGCAGATGTATTTGCGCCACCCTCAAATCGAACTTTTTCATCGAGATATCCTCTTGAATTTCGTTGGCTTTGTTAAAAAGCGAGGCTTCCAGAGATCGCTGCTGTATTCTCAGCAAAGTATCCAGAGCTTCCTGTATTTGTCTAATTTGGATCTCTAAGTCCGCAGCTTCCTTCCTTAGGGCGTCGTGGGTTGGTTTCACTTGCACGGCCGAGAGCCTGTCTATGACTAGTTCGTCTTTCAGGGTTGGGGGGAGGTTTTCTTGGTAGGACTGAAATGAAAAAAATAGAAATAAAAATAGTCATATTCGCCCGTCGGAAATAATAGTCGATCTACAAAAATGTAATTATTTTATTTCATGCAGCTTCTGCTTTCGAATAAAACACGTCAATTGAACGCCATCGCATCCCATATCAGTTTTGCATTTACAAGGAAATTCAATTTTGGCCTGCAATTTTCTTTTTACAGACTCCGATGAGAATGTAAATGTCAGGGCGGATAGCTCTCAGCACTTTGAACACGTGAAATACGCCAACCGAAAATCAATATTATTATCTAATATTGACAAAACATGATTATAGCTTTAGAGACAATGGAGCAATTATAATCTTGAATAGCTTTAGGTTTGCCTTTCCACCTATTATTATTTACTTTGCTAAATTAATAGTTACACTGAGAGAGAAAATCTTCAACCAAGTAAATACATTTGCTTAAAAATATAATCTTGACTTAAAAAGTGGCAAATTCTTTAGCTGGAAAGTTATATTCTTTTTAAAGTAAAACAATTACTCTTTAATTAGTGAAATGTAGAATTCCCCAGGTCAAGATGATTATAATGAATGTTGAGTTGAAAATAAAATTTCTGGTACTTTCTTGACTGATTTATTTAATTGTTCGTAAGGCTACCGGTTTCGCCGCATGAATTGCGGCTTCTTCAGGCCTCTAAAATGGTTAACATTATGCAATGAGTTAGTAAATTAACAATTCACATATTAATCTTATTCAATCATTACAGAAGTTATAGCTTAAACTTACTTGTAGTCAGAGTTTTGTTATATTTCATTTTTAAATTTGTTCTGCGAGTCATCACTACCTGTTACCACTGTTAAATGTATTACGAACAATTAAATAAATCAGTCAAGAAAGTACCAGAAATTTTATTTTCAACTCAACACTCATTGTAATCATCTTGACCTGGGGAATTATACATTTAAACAATATCTATCTTCCACTAATGCACCTGATGAAAGACTTGTGTAAAAGAGCCGAAACTGTAGTGCCCTTCAAAATAAACCGCTTTTATTGCAACCCAAACAACAAAATCATTGTTAGAATCAACTATCACCAGTCGCATATTATGTGCAACAGGTCGTACATACATGTTAGGTGCGCCCAAACATCTGGTAGAGATTAAAGGCAGTATAGGCCGGCGTTCGCTCAACTCCTTGGCCCGACAGGAAGCCATAAACTACAACAGCCCTTTTTGCGTACTGCCCACGCACCTCTGCAGACACCCTTGGACCGGGTAACAGAGTTGATCGGCTGTTCGCATTCATTCTCTTTTAAAATAGTTTCTGTTTTCATACAATAATTAATTCATAATCACCTGCACTTTCGTTTTTAATTATTTTCTGACGTTTTATAACATACATATATGCACATACATGGCATGTGTCATGTTACTAGAGATATTATATTACTTCCAGCCTTATGCGGACCTTACACGATCAGTCGGAATGACATTATGACTGATCATTCAGAATGTCATTCCTGATTTCAATCACAATTGCCCCTACATTAATCATTCAGACTGTCAATCTGAATGAAGTCATTTATATATATTCATAGGTTAGTTGATATTGAAACAATGAAAAGTGAGGATCTGCCGCAATGTCCTTAAGTAAAGAAAAGGCTTTGATCGTAGCGTTAGGTTTCATTTCTTTATATATTACAAGTAATTTTTCCAGTGCTACTTGTGGACAAAAAAGTCCTCCTCGTGTGTAGGAACGTCAACCTAACATAAAAGTATAATTCTAGACTTTAATCATAAGTTATCTTATTAATCATACAAATGTAAACTTCCAATGTGTCCACAAATGAGGAAAATTTAAATTTTAATTAAGATGTTAGTATTAAGTAGTTAAGTGTAATTATTCTCCATTCATATTATGTTAATTTAATTCTCTGAAGAAGTAGCCCAATAGAGCTATGAAACACGTGTTAGAATAAAACATTATTTTGAAATGGGTAAATTGTTTTAATTAACCACAAGGACTCCAATACCAAGAAACAAAAGACAAAGAAAATTTATTAGAAGTCCAAGAACCAACAAAAAAGAATTAATTAATATAGAAATTACAACTTCGCAAAACTAATTATAATGAGCATTTTTAAGGTTCCGAATAAGATGACAATAAATTAAACTTGGACACATTAAGAAATGTGATTCAAAATTTTTTTGGAAATATTTAACATTTTGTTATGACTGCTAATTTTTGAGGCGCTTTGATATATTTCGAAGTGGGATTTATGATTTCATCAGAAAATTTTTCAGCGCAGTAAAAATTTGTTCTAGGGTAACCTGTTATAATGCTATAATTATTCGAGTAACATATGTATTAATGTAATGGTGGAAGGAAAGTCTAGAGGAAGAACTTTATCGTTAAAACTGTTTCGGGGGAAGAAGATACTAAAACAAGTATGAACTTATTATATTATTCATTTGTTAGATAAAGATGTAAACTGTTGAACGCGTGCTCATGCGCCATATCCAAACAGAGAAATAAGTTAAAATTAGGTAATATTTAGGTTAAATATTAGTAAGAAATAAGGTAAATGCACCTCAATTCTTTAAAGTTTACCTAAAATTTACTAATATATGGCCTATATCAGGGATATTTAACTTTGACCATGAAGTCCAATTTCCTTTATAGTTTTCGATATTACGTTAAATTTACTTCCATTTTATTCCCCACTGTCGACATTTCGACGTAATTTCATGGTAAATTCTAACCAAATTGGATAGGTCGCTAATCTCTAAATTGGTCTTTTCTAACGTATTTTCGACCAAAATTGTTGCTTGGGAACAGTTGAAAATAGATAGAACTCACAATCAGTATATAATATATCTACCAGAAGATACTGCGTTCCTACACCAATATATCTTAATTGTGTTATCCTCCCCTCTAATCACAAGTTTATCCAAAAAAAGGTATCCTCTCCTCTACTTCCCTTTCAACTGTAAATTTTAAATGATGGTCAAAACTAATGAAGGCAGGCTTATAATTCAATCTGCCAAGACTACGCGAAATCAATTCATTAACCACGATATTCGCCAAAATAGGACTGCAAGGATCACCCATAGGCGTGCCAAAGATCTGGGGCTTTAAATAAGACAGCTAAAGAAATAAGATAATTAAAGAAATAAGACAGTTAAAGGAGTGGAAACAAAAAAAGATCTAGGGCTTTAAATAAGATAGTTAAAGAAATAAGACAATTAAAGAAATAAGACAATTAAAGGAGTGGAAACGAAACAAGATCTAGGGGTTTAAATAAGACAGTTAGAGAAATATGACAATTAAAGAAATAAGACGGTGTTACGGGTTCTTTAATTTTTTATTACAAATAAATAAAAATTTTCGTAGCTTCTAACTCTGAGTAAAAGAACGTTCAATCATAAGGAAGTTATTTATCTCAATTTATTTGATTATAAACAACATCTAAACTAAGTTTCTACATCAATACTTATAATAACATCTATTGTCGAAATGAAATTTATCCGAATATTTTCGAGGGCCCACGGAAAACAGCAAATACTTTAAATATGATGTCAATTTTCAAAAGAATTACAAAAGATGAAGATGAGCTAATAAAAGTTAATCTAATATTAATATAATAAAAATAAATATAAATAATTATTTGAAAATAAGACTCCAAGATTTACTTGCAAGTATATTATATTTGTTATAAAAACGGCGCTACATGTTTCGATCCCTTACAGGGATCCTCTTCAGGCGCTTTGTCTATTAAAAAATGTATATTATGTGAGAGATAAACATCAATATGAGTCCACAGCAGATAACAAAATACGCATCTGTGTTATATTTTTGCGGATGATTAATATGTGATATGATAATTGTGGATCAAACTTATATAAATAAGTTCAAAAAGATACTGATCTTTTAATTCCGTAGACTTGAAAACTTGTAGCAAGTCTTGATCTGTCTTCGTAAAAGTTCTAGAGATTTAGGAAATAACTTCTCTTCAAACAACACATTCAATTATTCCACGACAGGACCATGAGAAACTAAGAGGAATAAACTCCTTCCTGATGAAACCTTTCAATCTTGATGAACGTAAACTTCCGTCAAAACCTTCTTGATCAGAAGAAAATTCACATCGGAGAATCCTTTTCTTAGGACGATCAAATATTTCACGTTAGATACTTCTTGTTCAAAAGAATAGCAGGCGACCCCGGGATCCATAAACTCCTCAACAACACATTCAGAGATTAGGCATCAGTTTGAATGACAACCCGTCAAATTTTACTCTTCAAATCTTATGAAAAAGACTCTAACCCACTAAAACAAGAGTTCTGCAGAAGAATAAAACTTTAGTTCTCTCTAACTGTCTTTAATAGTAACAGAGTTCAAAATATCCTAACAGAAAAAACTAAATCTTCCTTCCTTTCTCCTAAAACCCTGTTACTAACAACAACTTTTTCCCTTCTATTTTTTTTATAATAATAATCTCTAAAATAGCACTCTTAAAATTGATAACCGAAATAACAACGTATGTCAACTGAAAAGAGAATACGTACACGTTTCATTCAAGCGCAGGGCCCGGCTATAGCATTAACTCAATCAAAACAATTCTGATAATAAATAAAATAAAATAAGGTGTCACCAATTTGAAACGAAACTCCTGCAAACACCCAAATTGAAATGTGTAGATCTATTCAAAAAACTAACGTATCAACAGTTAATGAAATAAGACAATTAAAGAAATAAGACAGTTAAAGGAATGGAAACGAAAAAACATCTAGGATTTTGAATAAGACAGTTTAAGAAATAAGACAATTTATGAAATAAGACAGTTAAAGGAGTGGAAACGAATAAACATCAAGGGTTTTGAATAAGACTGTTAAAGAAATAAGACAATTAAAGAAATAAGACAGTTAAAGGAATGGAAACGAAAAAACATCTAGGGTTTTGAATAAGACAGTTACAGAAATAAGACAATTAAAGAAATAAGACAGTTAAAGAAATAAGACAGTTAAAGGAGTGGAAACGAAAAAATATCTAGGGTTTTGAATAAGACAGCTAAAGAAACTAGACAATTAAAGAAATAAGACAATTAAAGAAACAGGATAGTTAAAGGAGTGGAAACGAAAAAACATCAAGGGTTTTGAATAAGACAGTTAAAGAAATAAGACATTTAAAGAAATAAGACAGTTAAAGAAGTGGAAACGAAAAAAGATCTAGGGCTTTCAATCAGACAGCTAAAGAAACTAGACAATTAAAGAAATAGGATAGTTAAAGGAGTGGAAACGAAAAAACATCAAGGGTTTTGAATAAGACAGTTAAAGAAATAAGACAATAAAAGAAATAGGACAGTTAAAGGGATGGAAACGAAATAAGATCTAGGGTTTTGAATAAGACAGTTAAAGAAATAAGACAATTAAAGAAATAAGACAGTTAAAGAAGTGGAAACGAAAAAAGATCTAGGTCTTTAAATCAGACAGCTAAAGAAACTAGACAATTAAAGAAATAAGACAATTAAAGAAATAGGACAGTTAAAGGAGTGGAAACGAAAAACATCAAGGGTTTTGAATAAGACAGTTAAAGAAATAAGACAATTAAAGAAATAGAACGGTTACAGGAATGGAAACGAAATAAGATCTAGGGTTTTGAATAAGACAGTTAAAGAAATAAGACAATTAAAGAAATAGAACGGTTACAGGAATGGAAACGAAATAAGATCTAGGGTTTTGAATAAGACAGTTAAAGAAATAAGGCAATTAAAGAAATAAGACAGTTAAAGGAGTGGAAACGAAAAAAGATCTAGGGTTTTGAATAAGACACTTAAAGAAATAAGACAATTAAAGAAATAAGACAGTTAAAGGAGTGGAAACGAAAAAACATCAAGGGTTTTGAATAAGACAGTTAAAGAAATAAGACAATTAGAGAAATAAGACAGTTAAAGGAGTGGAAACGAAAAAACATCAAGGGTTTTGAATAAGGCAGTTAAAGAAATAAGACAATTAAGAAATAGGACAGTTAAAGGAGTGGAAACGAAAAAGATCTAGGGTTTTGAATGAGACAGTTAAAGAAATGAGACAATTAAAGAAATAAGACAGTTAAAGGAGTGGAAACGAAAAAACATCTAGGGCTTTGAATAAGACATTTAAAGAAATAAGACAATTAAAGAAATAAGATTGTTAAAGGAGCGGAAACGAAAAAAGGTCTAGGGCTTTAAAGACAGTTAAAGTAGTGAAAACGTACCAAATATCTAGGACTTTAAATAAGACAGTTAAAGAAGTAATGCAGTTAAAGGAGTGAAAACGGATAAAGATCTAGGGCTTTAAAGACAGTTAAAGGAGTGAAGGCGTACCAAACATCTAGGGCTTTAAATAAGACAGTTAAAGATATAAGACAATTAAAGATATAAGACAATTAAAGAAATAAGACAGTTAAAGGAGTAAAGACGTAAGAAAAACATTTAGGGCTTTAAATAAGACAGTTAAAGATATAAGACAATTAAAGAAATAAGACAGTTAAAGGAGTAACGACGTACCAAACATCTAGGACTTTAAATAAGACAATTAAAGATATAAGACAATTAAAGAAATAAGACAGTTAAAGGAGTGGAAACGAAAAAAGATCTAGGGCTTTAAATAAGACAGCTAAAGAAATAAGACAATTAAAGAAATAAGACAGTTAAAGAAGTCGTAACGAATACAGATCTAGAGCTTTAAATAAGACAATTAAAGGAATAAGACAGTTAAAGAAATAAGACAGTTAAAAGAGACGAGAAGGAAACGAGAAAAGATCTAGGGCTTTAAATAAGACAGCTAAAGAAATAAGACAGTTAAAGAAGTAGAAACGAATACAGATCTAGAGCTTTAAATAAGACAATTAAAGAAATAAAACAATTAAAGGAATAAGACAGTTAAAAGTAATAAGACACTTAAAGAAATAAGACAGTTAAAGAAATAGGACAGTTAAAGGAGTGGAAACGAAAAAAGATCTAAAGTTTCAAATAAGACAGTTAAAGAAATATGACAGTTAAAGGAGTGAAAACGTTAATTATGTATATCGCATATGATATAGTTTTACTAGATGTCATTTCCTTATTTACTAGTATCACATTGGAATTGGTGAATCGCATGGTGGTGGCTAATTTTGATCTGGTGAGGTGTGTGAGTGATACCACTTCGGATCTTCCACTAAGGGTTTTAACGTTCTTGTTGAATAACACATATTTTCACATTTAGGGGTGTTTATTATAGGCAGATCTTTGGCACCCTGATGGGTGGTCACTGCAGTCCTATTTTGGCGAATATCGTGGTCAATGAATTGATTTCACGTAGTCTTGGCAGATTGAATTATAAGCCTGCCTTAGACGTGCAGTATGTGGATGATCTTTTGTGTGGAGTACCGGAGGATGGTATTCAAAGTTTTCTGAAGTCCTTCAACAGTTTTAACCATCATTTAAATTTGTCTCTGAAGAGGAGGGTTCTAACTATTACCACATATATGTGCTATTACTAAATTGATTTGAGACTCATGTGCATCAATTTCTTACAGTGCATGTACTACCTACTTATAGGTAGGTATGTATACTTATACATACCTAGAATATATTCATATCTACGTACATAATGTAGTAAAGAGGAATCCAATCTCCTGAAACGGAACGTCACAGCAAAAAGGGCAAAACCGAAATTTTCCGTGAGAACTCGTCGGCTCAGGATCGAGCGAGCCATGTGGGATTCTGTAAGGAGCCGTGTTTGTTTAGAATGTGCGATATGAGCTGGATGGCCCCGCTGAAAACTCACACACTACGCGAGACTCGTGAATGAAGACGGCACATTTCAGTTGGCCCAATAAAACGTCTTGCCCCGCACAAAGAGACGATTTGTGAATGAACGTAAAAGACGTTCGGGTCCTAATTTCTAAGCTGCCCCGGTAGCAGGCCTTAAGTAGGCGAATATTCATTCAATTCTCGTGGGATTTTGCGATTCGATCTTTACCGCTCTTTCAAGCGAACGTCTTGGGGTGGTCTTCATTTCAGCTATTCATGTCGTTGTGTAAGGCACGTACTTTGCTCTAATTGTCTGCTTTGCTGTTGTGGCCTCTGGCTTGCACAAAGAATGGGCGCAAGCATAGGGGACGACTCGGATGAAGTCTCTGATGAAGTCTCTGATAAAGACTCTGATGAAGACTCAGATGAAGACTCAGATGAAGACTCAAGGGAAGACTCATATGTGAATTCTCATGTGAATCTTTATGTTAATTCTCATGTGAATTATCATGCCAATTCTCATTTGAATTATCATGTCAATTCTCATGTGAATTATCATGTCAATTCTCATTTGAATTATCATGTCAATTCTCATTTGAATTATCATGTCAATTCTCATTTGAATTATCATGTCAATTCTCATTTGAATTATCATGTCAATTCTCATTTGAATTATCATGTCAATTTTCATTTGAATTATCATGTCAATTCTCATTTGAATTATCATGTCAATTCTCATGTGAATTATCATGTCAATTCTCATTTGAATTATCATGTCAATTCTCATGTGAATTATCATGTCAATTCTCATTTGAATTATCATGTCAATTCTCATGTGAATTCCTTTTATTGTGATGGAAACATTGCACAAAATGTTAATATGACAAGAATTAGCTGCGCGCCTCCGCCAATTGTGCCACTATGGTTCTATCGGTTATTCTGCTCTTGCTTTATAAATGTTTCGATTTTGAGAGAATAATTAATGTGAATCAATAAGATGTTTAATAAGGAATAATATGGTAGTTCATAAGCAATAATATGATGATTAATAAGCAATAATATGATGATTAATAAGCAATAACGTGATGATTAATAAGGAATTCCTATTATTTAACCGTAATGAATTTGAGTATTGGTGTACCTACAGCGTTGCTGCGATCGTGTAGGGCGCAGCTTAAGTTCCTTTTATGTGCACAAATAATGGTCATAATAAGGCCCGCACTACACAACAGGTATTAACGCATTTGGGTGGAAAGTTCCGAAAAAAGTTGGGGTGTTTTCGTATGGGGGTTTCTTATGTGCGCCGAATAACAAGCCCGCATATGATGGTAAATTGGTGTACTATCATAAATAAGAGTCTGACGTGAGAACGTGCCTTAACTATTCAACGGAATTGGGCTTGATTGCTTTTACATACTTTTGAGTACTTTATCCAATATCAATGCTTCATCCCTCGTTGCTTCGTTTTTCATTGCTTTATTAGCCATTGCTTTATTAGCCATTGCTTTATTAGCCATTGCTTTATTAGCCATTGCTTTATTAGCCATTGCTTTATTAGCCACTGCTTTATTAGTCATTGGTTCATTATTTGTTGTTTTGTCGTTCATTGCTCTATCGTTAAAATAAGCAAAATAATACGAAATTTATTTCCTCCTAACAACGAGCTAGTGGTTTTTGTGATATGAATAATACTGTCATAATAACTGGAAGAACTCATTATGCACGCGTTTTTAACGTTTATATGTGGAAATATGCTGGATATTTAAACATTTAAACTTTTACGTAAGTTGTTTAACCTTAGCTCATGAATAATACGTTCTTGGCGGTGTGAATTCCCCGCCAGTTTTAATTACCTTAATAACAAGAACATTGCTAATATTTTAATGTTACTATTTTTATATTTCTCTTTTAATATTATTCTTTTAATATTATTCTTTTAATATTATTCTTTTAATATTATTCTTTTAATATTACCTACTCTTTTAATATTCTTCATTTAATATTTCCTACGCTTTTAATGTGTTATTTTTTTAATAATCCTATTTCAATGTTACTAGTATTGTAATGTAACCCTTTTACTATTACTCTTTTATTACCATCAGTCTTGTAAGTATTTTAATTCAGTTGTCGCATTCAAATCCCGCAATCAGTGCAGGATTTTCTGGGAAAATTCCTTCGCCCTTAAGTTCATTAAATTTTTAGTGGTCGTCAAGTTTATCTCGCCGAAGCCACACACGATCAAGAGGGGCCTCTAGACCTACATTTATCAAGGCGCTGATTACATCTTGGCGAGTCAAATCTTCTTCGACAAAGGTACAAAGTAGAGCCAGAGCAGGGCACGAAATATTCGGACTTAGGGCTAGTTGACTCGCCCTCGCGTCGGCGGGTTTTATCAGAAATAAACGGAATTTACCCCTAGCGTGTAATTAATATTACCTATTAATTTTCCTTTGGCTACGTACACAATTTTAATGCACTTGATTTATGCCACTTGAAAGCCCGATCTTCGTTTAAACCATATTTTTTTATTATCTATTTATTTTATTCATGTTTTGCCTCTAACGATTTTTTTTGAGAGTTACAATAGATATATCCGTCTCTGAGAGAGAATTTTATTGTAAAAATCACCTTTCTGTCTATCTAAGGAAAAATTCCATAATGAATTATTGGAAATGTAGTTGCCAACAAATATTGTAGCTACGATATATTCATATAAGATATATTCATATACTTAACTTAATACATAAATAAATACTTATAAATATTTTCTGTATAAATATGTTTGTACAAACTTATGCAGGAATACAAAATTTATATAAGGAATTTATTTACGTAACGATGATGTCGCCATCACCAAAAGAAAGTCTTCTTCTTCGTGCCTCGATCAGCGAAGCCGGCAGAAGGAATTCCAGATCAGTGTTTATTTATTTACTTTTCATTCCTGTATCTGTCGCTTCGCCTTTGCCTCATATCAGAGGCTGAAGAGGCTCCGTTGGCGGCCGGTCGTTTCCCACCCTCTCAGGGTAGTTCCAAGAATCGGGGTTGAAGCGGTGACATAAATACATTCGACGTTCTCTCCGTAACGCATTGCCATGTGTTCGGAGCGTTTTTTATTCTCCTGTTTTTAATAAGAATTAAGAAAATATTTATGTTCATTACGCCGATAAATTTGGGGGATATTACCCCCTTAATCTCTTTGGCGCCGTTATCCGGGTTTTACGGCCGAATTATCTAAAAAGTAAGAGATTGTGGTGTTAACCGTCAGATTAATGCATACCAGCGGAGGGAAACGGACAAAAATTTAATTTAGAACTTCCTTATTTATACACTTGATGCTTAACTACGTATTTCCATTTAATTCCATAATATTTGCTTAATTTCATTTTTATTTATTTTCTCTCTATTTTATTGTCAATTTTGTATCATTTTATTCTTTATTGTTCTTCTTTTGTTCTTTATTTTGTTCTTCATTTGTTCTTTATTTTGTTCTTCATTTGTTTTTTATTTTGTTCTTCATTTGTTCTTTATTTTGTACTTCATTTGTTCTTCATTTGTTCTTTATTTTGTTCTTCATTTGTTCTTTATTTGGTTCTTCATTTGTTCTTTATTTCGTTCTTCATTTGTTCTTTATTTTGTTCTTCATTTATTCCTAATTTTATTCGTCATTTGTTCTTCATTTTGCTCTGAAAGTTTTTCTTCATTTTATCCGTCATTTTTATTCGTAATTTTTTCATCATTTGTTCTGCATTTTATTCTTAATCTTATTTTGATTGGATCGAAAGCGCCATGCGCTTTGTCAGGCCCACCCAAATGAAAAATGGATTGCCCCACAAAAGTAAATAAAAGCCGATTCGCAATGGTGTTTATTCCGAGAATTTGGCTCATTTTCTGCGGTAACAATTAAAAAGTCATAATAAATGGCCGGTGATCCATCAAAGCGGCCTAAATGTAGAGCACAGGTATCAAACCATTATTTTCAGATTTTTCTCCCCAAATTAAATGCCAAACGCCTTTGATAAATTGGCCGCTGCAATTTGCAGCTTATTTGTCATTTTCTCTTCTCGCTCTTTTTGCCGAGCTGACGCGCTTGGTCTCCTGTGTAATAAAATCATATGTAGGTATGCCATACGTTAATAAAATAACAATAATAATAATAATAATACTAATAATAATACTAATAATAATATAAATAATATTGCTAGTAAAGTAAAAAAGTTGGGAAAATGGTTAAAATAAAATGCATAATAAATAGCGGAACAACAATGAACCACTTGACGCCCCCTTGACGTTAGAGCAGGTCCGGTCCTCTGAAGCCTGAAAAATGACTAGACAAATTCATTTCGGGGAAGACCATTATCCTACCTGTTTTCGTTCTGAAGGGAGCATTCATTCCAAAATCATACCTGTAATATATGTCATCGAAAATGGCACTGTTCGCTGGCAACTGTCTATTAGGAGGTATAATTTACTACAAACGTCAGGGGGATGATTTTTTCTATTTCTCCCAGTAAAGAGAGCCGCCGGCCCGCGACGTTGAGTGAGGTTGGGCAGGATTTATTTTATTCGTATTAATAAATTAAATAAATAAAATGCGCCGTAAAATCGGGCCCAGTGATTCACGGTTGCGTAATTCCACATGAGGGGCCCCATGAAATCATTACTATTCGAGCAGGCCTTACTTATGGTGGCACCAGGCGCGATAACCGGGAATCGTATGAGTACATAAATTTCGACGATAACGAACATTTATGTACATATTTATTGAGCGAGATACATATTTAAAATTTTATCAAATCGCCCCGAGTGCATTTTTCTTTATGTGTTCCGCGTTGTGTATGGATAAGTTCCTCGGAACCACTCAGGAATGTCTGCATTTAAATTCGTTATATTCATGATTAAATTTCATTTGTCTCAAATTAATTTTATTTTATATTATATTTATTTTAATTTATATTTATTTTATATTATATTTATTTTATTTTATATTTATTTTATATTATATTTATTTTATATTACATTATATTGATCAAATATTAAATTTAAGAACATTAAATTCAATGTGTAAATGTCTTCGTTTTTTGAACGTAGACACATACATATTTGCCAATGTATATGTTTAAGAACATCTACATTTGTGAATGGCACATAAAGACGATCCTAACGCAAAGGATTGTAAAGTTCGGCAAGTAGCTTTCGTCTTGTAGTAGGTAGGTACACAAATAGAAAAGAAGAATTGAGAAAAGAAGAATTGAAAAAAGAAGAATTAAGAAAAGAAGAAGCCAAGATAAAAGGACACACAACCTTTGTCCCTTTACGGTAAATTTGAACAGGATTTCAACGGTTAATACGCCAGTTGAGTTCTTAAAGTGGGCTCTCCAATTTGATCTGAAATAAATTTGAAAAAAAATCCAGGAGAGCAACCAACAAGTTTATCTCTCCTATTTGCGAACAAAACTAATGGCTGGTACGGCAACGAGAAAAACATGTACCATGCCCGACTAAAAATAAGCTCGATATTTTCCGATAAAAGTGCGTAAGCATATACAGGGACACACGGATAAGAGCATAAAAGCGAATGGGTCTGGCTAAATGGTAGCGCTAACAGGCGAGCTGTTGTGGTTAATGACCCATCGAATTTACTCGCGCCCTATTATCTCCGAGTATTTACATTAAATTTGCATCTTTTATTGCGCAGTTACCAAGTTAAGCGCCTGTAACGCCGAACATAAATATTTAAACTATCAAAACATTACACGGCAACTACTTCAATTAGGGCAATTAGTCTAACTGGTAACGCCGGTGCGTTCTGCTGCGATGGAGAGAGATAACGCAACCTCGCTGGGACATTTAAATTTTAAAGATCGATGGGTAAATTGACGGGAATTTGAAAATAACAAACTTGAAATTAAATCGTTGTTAAATTAAATATCACACGGTTTATTTTGTTCATGTCCAAAGCTATAGTGTCTTAATAGCAATAGATTTTTGTAGCTTATTTTCAAATCCTTATGTTCATACCTTTAGTCTCTTAATAGCAATAGATTTTTGTACCTTATTTTCAAATCCTTATGTTCATACCTTTAGTCTCTTAATATCAGTAGATTTTTGTGCTATATTTTCAAATCCTTATGATCATACCTTTAGTCTCTTAATAGCCCTATGTTTCTTACATCATGTCCAAACATTTAGTGTCTTAATAGCACTAAATTTCTTAGGTCATGTCCAAATCTTTAGTGTCTTAATAACAATAGATTTTTTAGCTTACTTTCGAATCCTTATATTCATACCTTAAGTCTCTTCATAGCCCTAGGTTATTTAGTTCATGTCCAATCCTTTAGTGTCTTAATAGCCCTAGAATTTCTTAGCTATCCAAATTTTACTTGGGTTTTTTGCATCAAGTTATCTCCTACTGCTCGACCAAAGCTTCCTGGCAAAAATCTTGAGTAGGCTCCGGTTACTTGACGCAGAGAGAGTACGCACTAGACGGAACAAAGATAGGCGCCCCGCGTCACCGCCCATTCAGATCTTCTTGTAGAGTGACCGACCAAATTGCAGCCAGGACTTGTGTAATAATTATTAGAATATTGTGGATGATAATTTATTTAATTACAAAATATATGTACATTTTTTCATAAACAATATTTCAAGCAAAAACAATTTACTAATGTTCAATTATAAATCATAGTTTTATTGCTACAGAAATGTTAAATACAAAACACTTATACCTGCAATACTCGATCAACAATTGTTAATTGTATGAGCCATAAAATTTCTACTGTTATGAATTCAGATAAATAAATTGACC
>JAWQRP010000779.1:0-23823 GCA_033557875.1 Quadriops clusia
TCTACTACTATTAGGTTCTTCTGTTCGCTGCTATATACATTACTGCTGCATAAATTTTTAGTGTACATGATAATATGTATATGTCGAAATCATAAGATTAAATATATATGTAGGATAAAATGTATGTGTATTTGGTAATATGTACACGTGTACATGGTCAGATGTACATGTGCACATGGAAATAAGTATATGTGTACATGGTAATAAAGATATGTGTACATGGCTGCCCGTGATTTTTCAGGTCCATTAACTAGTTTTTAAGTAAAATTCTATACAATTTTTGAAAGCAAATTCCAAACAAAATTTTACCAAAATCGGTTAGTCGAACTCGCCAACAGGATAATAAATTCGAACCACGTCGGGTTAGTCCGCAACAGCGGCTTTAGTGAATTATTTAGTTTTAGAATTTGCTCATATTACGCAGAGCAACGGCGAATGATTATTTGAGAAGGGTTGGGAGATCAATAATACCCTCAGCCGGCTCACCCCACATTCCCTCATTTAACGCATAATTATGCTCGTAATAAACAATTTATATTAAACACATTAGCGGCGGCCATCATGAAGAGTGCTCCAAATTAAGTGCCCTGCTCGATATTCTAATAACTCGCCCGGAAAGTAAATGGCTCTTTATTAAGTTTATTTACCTTTCTTCGGAGATAAAGCAGGCCGGGCAAACGTTGAATAATCCCAACCCCGGATCCAATATCAACCCGCCAGATAATCCTAAACCTTTTTTTATGTTATCCCCATCGACCCTTTTATACCCCCCGAATGGATGCCGAAGCTTGTATTAAAAAAGGAGGGTGAATAAAAAGGCGATTTGATGTGTTTAAAAAAATGGAAATAATCAAAATGTTTGTTTTTTGCTAAATTTATTTATCTGACGTCTACTTTTTGCACAGCTGCTTACACAACTTGACTTGCATTAGAAGGGTCAATAAGAGCCAGCTAACTAAACACTCGGCCGCTGCGATTGTTTTCAATTTATTTCCTTTGATCCGAAGTGGGCAAAACGGTAAATATTTTCGTTTGAAGGAGGTTGACCTTCCGCCGAAAATACCTCCGCTTAGTAGAAAAAATAGCGAATTCAGTCCTGGAATAATCGGATGCCTCCTGAAATAAGCCGTCGCCGCTAGGTCGAGTTATTTCTGTGATATAATATGAAATATTTCTGTACACATAGGTATAAGTATACTATAGTTGATTTAATATAGTTTTTAGCTCTTTTGTTACTTGATATTTTCTCACGGTGTAACTTAATTAACTATTAATATAACACACCTGACATTTCATTCTTAAGTGAGCAAGATTTATTACAGTGTAAATCTAAACGTACACTATTGCCAACAACAGACGAGTTTCCAGCTCGCCTAACGGTTTCTTTTAAACTTTTAGAGCAGCGATTTGTTTCAGCAAAGGCGCTTAATTGAATCAATTTCGCCTGAAATATCCCCCTGAAATATCCCCCTGACATATCCTCCTGATACATACTCCTGAAACATTCACCTGAAACACCCCCTGAAACAACCCCTGAAAAAACCCCTGAAAACCCCCCAAAAAAAACCCTGAAAACCCCCTGAAACATCCCCTGAAACAACGAGTTCCCACGAATATACGACATCTTCCCTGACGCGAGCGGTGGCGATGTTTTCCTCTAGTAATTTGTCGGAAGAGCCGCAAAAAAGAGTTATCGCCGGCGAGAGCAGGTGATATAAATCAAGATAATCGCTTTTTTGCGCCGCACGCCCCTAGATGTATAATAGATGGCCGGGGTATTGACTTAAATTGAAAAATATAATAGTTTCGTCGTAAACAATTCAGCGCGGAATTTTCATTGCGGCTAACCGCGCCGAGCCGCATTTATCTCCGAAACTCTGTTCGGGTTATCGAGGAGGTCCTGTTTGCTTTGTTCCGGCCCAAAATGGATATTTAATATTAAATTGAGTTTAAGTATGATAAAGGAAGTTCCCTGGATGGGAGGGTATCCGGTTAATGAAAACGAAGGAGACGCCTCACCTCCAGGTTCACGTAATAAATTTTGGTCTTTATTCGGCGGTTTTTAACTGAAACCTTTCAGGCTGGGAAAAAAACGCTTGATTTAATTTTTTTTAGTCCTTTTATCTTGTGTCATTTTTTTACTACTTTTGTATATTTTTGTTACTCTTTTCTTATATTTTCTGTTACTCTTTTCATATATTTTCTGTTACTCTTTTCTTATATTTTCTGTTCTATTTTCTTAGGTTTTTTTCTTGAATTTTTCTAATTTAAGTCACAAGCTCAAATTTCGCATTTCGCATATCTACCCACAACTCAAACTGTACCCCAAGTCCACAATCATACAATTAATTAAGATGCTTTGATATCCCATTAAGTAGATAAGCAGCGAGGACTCGCAAAGCAAAAAAGCCTCCATCCGCCCGTTTACAGTTTGATGCGATTTCAATTAAGATTTCGAATTCCATCGCGAACATGAGGGCGCATTGTTAACTGCTGCACGCCACAGAATATAAACTTTAACGTTTCTATTTGGAATCGGATTTTGTGGCACTTTATTATTGCACACGTTTTATTGAACTTTAAAGCGAAGCCTCTTCTGCACCACTAAGCTGTAAAAGGGCGCAATAAGGCACGTTTGCGATTATGGTGTAAGTAAGACAAACGTTGCGTCTTTTGTTGTTACATATTTGCACATTTTATATGTGATATCAACAAACAAACAAATACAAATATATCATTCATTTGTTTATGATATCACAATGACAAAATGGCACAATTTGATTAGATAGTATTTCACACATTTTTAGTTGAGCAATAGAATATCGTAATAATGCTATTTTATATTGTCTAACATATTTTATATTTTCTGGTAATGTTTTTGTCATGCAGTGGGAAAAATACGTTGGTATTTAAATAAATAATTGATCTATAGACTTGTATATAAAAATAATAGAATGTATATTTACTTTTATGTTAAACTTTTAAACTAAAAGCCATTTAGTAATCATAACAAAGAATGAGCTCGCTCGCTTCGCTCGCTCGCCGCCTCGCGCCTTCGGCGCTCGTTTTTTAAGACACTTCACTGGAGTTTTTTACAATCAATTTTGTATTGAGTTAAAATTGTTATGCAAAAATTATTTCTATAAGAAATTATTTAAATAAAAAATTATTTGTATCAAAAATTATTGATAATATAATAATTGCTATCATTGAAATAAAAATAATGGTTACAACACTTATGTTTTATGTATTTAAATAAATAAGTGTTGCACGAACTGGTATATAAAAAGAATAGAATGTATATTAAGTTTTATGTTAAACTTTTAAACTAAAAGCCATTTAGTAATCATAAGAAGGATAAGCTCGCTCGCTTCGCTCGCTCGTCGCCTCGCGCCTTCGGCGCTCGATTTTTAAGACACTTCACTGGAGTTTTTTACAATCAATTTTGTATTAAGTTATAATTGTTATACAAAAGTTATTTGTATAAAAAATTCTTTAAATAAAAAATTATTTGTATAAGAAGTAATTGATAATTTAATAATTGATATCATTGAAATAAAAATAATGGTTACAACACTTATGTTTTTAAATAAGTAAGTGCTGTACGAACTGGTATATAGAAAATAATAGAATGTATATTAACTTTTATGTAAAATTTTTAAACTAAAAGCTATTTAGTAATCATAAAAACAATGAGCTCGCTCGCTTCGCTCGCTCGCCGCCTCACGCCTTCGGCGCTCGATTTTTAAGACACTTCACTGGAGTTTTTTACAGGCATTTTGTATTAAGTTAAAATTGTTATACAAAAATTATTTGTGTAAGAAATTATTTAAATAAAAAATTATTTGTTTAAGAAGTAATTGATAATATAATAATTGAAATAAAAATCATTGTTATAATCCATAAAAATAATTGTTATAACCCTTAAAAATAATTGTTATAACCCATAAAAATAATTGTTATAACCCATAAAAATAATTCATGTATCTAATTAAATCAATGTTCAACACACTGGTATATAGAAAATAATAGAATGTATATTAACTTTTATGTTAAATTTTTTAACTAAAAACTACGTAATAATCATAAAAAGGATGAGCTCGCTCACCGCCTCGCGCCTTCGGCGCTCGTTTTTTAAGACACTTCACTGGAGTTTTTACAATCAATTTTGTTTAATTTAAAATTGTTATGCAAAAATTATTTGTGTAAGAAATTATTTAAATAAAAAATTATTTGTATAAGAAGTAATTGATAATATAATAATTGAAATAAAAATCATTGTTATAATCCATAAAAATAATTGCTATAATCCATAAAAATAATTGTTATAACCCATAAAAATAATTGTTATAACACATAAAAATAATTCATGTATTTAATTAAATCAGTGTGCAACAAACTTGTATATAGAAAATAATAGAATGTATATTAACTTTTATGTTAAATTTTTTAACTAAAAACTACGTAATAATCATAAACAGGATGAGCTCGCTCGCTTCGCTCGCTCGCCGCCTCGCGCCTTCGGCGCTCGTTTTTTAAGACACTTCACTGGAGTTTTTTTACAATCAATTTTGTATTAAGTTAAAATTGTTATACTAAAATTATTTCCATAAGAAATTATTTAAATAAAAAGTTATTTGTATAAGAAGTAATTGATAATATAATAATTGAAATGAAAATCATTGTTATAACCCATAAAAATAATTCATGTATTTAATGAAATCAATGTTCTACAAACTGGTATATAGAAAATAATAGAATGTATATTAACTTTTATGTTAAATTTTTAAACTAAAAACTATTTGATAATCATAAAAACGAAGAGCTCGCTCGCTTCGCTCGCTCGCCGCCTCGCGCCTTCGGCGCTCGTTTTTTAAGACACTTCACTGGAGTTTGTTACAGTCAATTTTTTATTAAGTTAAAATTGTTATACAAAAATAATTGATATAAAAAATTTTTGATATATAAAATAATTGATATTAAAAAATAATTCCTTTATAAAATAATTGATATAAAAAAATAATTCCTTTATAAAATAATTGATATAAAAAAATAATTTCTATAAGAAATAATTGATATAATTGATATAAAATAATTGTTATGACATAAAAATAAGTCATACATATATTTAAATAAATAATTGTTCTACAAACTGGTATATAGAACATAATATACTGTATATTAACTTTTATATCAAACTTTTAAACTAAAAACTATTTGATAATCATAAAAAGGATGAGCTCGCTCGCTTCGCTGGCTCGCTGCCTCGCGCCTTCGGCGCTCGATTTTTAAGACAGTTCACTGGAGTTTTTTTACAATCAATTTTGTATTAAGTTAAAATGTTATACAAAAATAACTTGTATAAAAAATAATAAGTATAAAAAATAATGAGTATAAAAAATAATTGGTGTAGTAAAAATAATTGATATACTGAAAATAATTGATGTAATAAAAATAGTTCATAAATATTTTTATAATCTTGGACTTGTATAATCATTTAAATTATATTCTTAAATAAAGGACTATATATCCAAGAATATTATTTTTTTAAAAATTCATATAACTCCAGTGAAGTGTCTTAAAATACGAGTGACGAAGGCGCGAGGCGGCGAGCGAGCGAAGCGAGCGAGCTCATCCTTTTTATAATTACTAATTAGTTTTTAGTTTAAAAGTTTGGCATAAAAGTTAATATACAGTAATATTTTTATATAACAGTGTGCATAACCATTATTTATTTAAATACGTGAATTATTTTTATAAGTATTATAACAATTATTTTTATATCAATTATATCAATTATTTTTATATCAATTATGTCAATTATTTTTATATCCATTATTTTTTATATTAATAATATTTTAATATCAATTATTTTTTATATTAATAATATTTTAATATCAATTATTTTTTATATGTATAATATTTTAATATCAATTATTTTTTATATTAATGATATTTTAATATCAATTCTTTTTTATATTAATAATATTTTAATATCAATTATTTTTTATATTAATAATATTTTATACCAATATTTTTTTATACACATTATTTTCATATAACAATTTTAACTTATTACAAAATTGATTGTAAGAAACTCCAGTGAAGTGTCTTAAAAAACGAGGCGGCGAGCGAGCGAAGCGAGCGAGCATAGAAGTCCCTTTAATTTAAAAATAATTGTTTCAAATATTCCTAAAAAATCACATAAATCCAATTTACATTTATTTTCAAACTTAAATTCTAATTATTAGTTTTATTTTATCGGTTATGATTCGTATTCATCTACAGACTATATGTTGCCGTTTGGATAAAATCAATTTTATTCATTTTTTTGTCTAATAAAGTCTGTATTGCAATTATCAGTACTATATACCTACTTTTTGTAAATAAATTGTAATTATTTACATATAATGGGACGATGCATTACATGATTGTTAAAGTAGTGACTAAGAGAGTTTGTCATAATAATAATAATTGTGATGGTGTATGTGTGTATTTATAAAACTAGCTTATTGTGCTTTGAGTATCATATAAGAAATTTATGCTTGTAATATACTATGTGCACATGGTAATAACATGTATACATATATGGTGCCTATGGGTTTTCGTGGAAAATTAACTTGTTAGTGACGTACATATTGATAATGTATTAGTAACATATTGGCAACATATCTATGACATATTCATATAGTATTTGTAACATATTCATAACATATTGAGTTCCAACTGAAGCAAAATTAAAATGCCGCATACGCAGTTTGATCGAATTTTTGTAGCACTACTATATATAATACGTACCTAATTCGCTAGTATGGAAAATGGC
This sequence comes from Quadriops clusia, assembly GCA_033557875.1. NCBI lineage: Eukaryota > Metazoa > Arthropoda > Insecta > Coleoptera > Hydrophilidae > Quadriops > Quadriops clusia. The sequence goes on from JAWQRP010000779.1 coordinate 6,824, forward strand.
ATTAATTGGAATGCTGATTTTTTCATGCAAAATGCATAACTTTGGGCTGTGAGGACGGAAGCGTACCGATAAATATAAAGCAATTTCAGCGTTCATAAATAACTGGCACATTTAAATATATTATTTGAAGGTATTATTTGAATTTCAATCGTGATTGGAATTCCTGAATTGCGGCGATGGATTTATTGCCTAGGCGGGCTGGGGAAATATGTTTTTGTTTCACACGTGGTTTTAATATTGATAATTATTTCCAGTATTCATCATTCACTTTAATATCATTAACACTAATATCATTAACTCTAATATCATTAACATTAATATCATTAACATTAATATCACTAACAATTATTTTCAATATTAACATACTTCGTACTTTGTATAGGTACTAATTAATACTAATACTAATTAGTAATTGTCAGTCTTGATTCACGTAAAAATTAATTTTGTTTAGAAAACAATCCAAGAAAATAAAGGAAAAAAACTTTAAGAGATTCTTACACTTTAATTGTTCTCTGTTGGCGAATTCGAAGCTTTCTGCAGGTGGACGAGGAAAAGGATTAATTTTTAAAGTTCAATTGGAGCAGCTCCTCGAAGGGCGCTCTTATTTTTCTAATTTCGTCGGAATTATTGCGGCCGAGGGAAACAATTACCTACAGTTAGACAGCAGTTTTCAGCGGGAACTTTATTTTTACATGGCCATCGATTGTCGACGGAATTGAAGCAACTCGAAAAGTAATTTGCCCACGTGAATTCCGAGAGATGGAAGTGCCGACTGGCATGATAGACAGCAATAAGGGAGAGGGAAACATTCCGTCTCTCGAGGAGAGCAAATTCCTCTTCAACGACACAAAATTTTCTTTAATGAAAATAAAATATTCCAACGAAGGAATAAAAGACTTGCGAATGGAGCATTTCCAGATAAACTATAATGTTTCCCGATAAACTAAAATATTTCCAATGAACTAAACTATTCCCCAGTGACATAAAAATTCCCTCCATTTGCAATAAAATTCTCTTTAAACTTTGTGCTAGTTCATGTCAACTTTACAGAATTTCAATTCGTGGCACGCCATTTCTATTTTATAGGGCAATAACACTTTAAGTCTAATCCTACCTTGATCCTCTTGTGCACCAACTTGTTCTGTATGTGTTGAATAATCAGGAGTTTAATGATCTATTATTAAAATGCATGTAAAAGGATATGGGTTTGATATGAGGGCCAGGCACCAGCTCCTAGGTCTAGTAGTCTGTGACAGGTAACGAAGGGCAATGGGCGCTATTCCAGGGTAGGGTAGGTTAGGGTCCACTTCCACCCCCGATCCCGATTCACTTTCTGGAACAAAAAATACAGTACTTTTGAGAAAATATAGTATTTTATTTAGTTTGGTATAATAATTATTATAATTATAATTTACAAAAATATTAACAAACAATTTTAATAAAAATATTAAATTTATAATTCTTGGAATAGTTTCCAAGAGAATACCAAGTAACATAACAGCGAGTTACGTAGCAAGTAACAAACTTGAGAATGCAATGAATTCGGCTCTATGTAAATACACTTCGCCCAAAGCACAAGAACCAAATGTTTAGAGAGCTCCTAGCCCCCAGAAATAACAATTCTCCTTGCCAAACTCCTGTGTACGTGTTTATTAATTATGCGAGTTGAATATCCGCATTCGTATGTGAGGCGAACGGCTACAAAGGAAACGTTCATTCGGTTTTGTAGCCAATTTATTAATTATTTATTTTGTTTAACGTAAAGTTTCAGAATGGGGTTAATTTTAAATAGAGATGTTTCAGAATTGGGCTTGCTGTGACCTGACAAACAAAAATAAAGAAATCAAATAAAAATAAAATAAAAAAAAATTTTGCAAACTAGTGAACTTAAAATCGCTCATCCTGCCCACAATCCCATCACCCAAGATTGATGGTGATTAATCACGTCTTCCTCGACACCTTTTATAAGAAAGCTAAATGCGAATCCTCCCACGATAAGTATATGTACATCTAAATTTTATTCCGAAATAGTTCAGAAGACTAGCCTCGTAAAAATTTGTCCAATCTGACGTTCCTGCCTCCTGCTGCTGGATTTTAATTATTATTCCGCAAAAATAATTAAAAGCTCGCTATTATCCTTAATGGAACGGCTCCTCGTGAGCATGAGCGCGAATTAAAATTTCAGCTATTTTTTTTATAAAAAAAAGAATGAAGCAGTTGTACAAATATTTCCGGCAAAAAGTGAAATGGGGCGAATAACCGTTACGTTTTATGCTTTAAAATTAGGCCGCAACCCCTTCTTTAATAACTTTAATACTTAATTTTCATTAGCATTAGGTAGTTCCCTTTTTAATTATGTACTTTCTAATTGTTCATTTTTATTATTTTAAGTCATTATTTTTTTATTATTTTACATCATTATTTTTTTAATACTTTACATCATTATGTTTTTATTACTTTACATCTTTATATTTATATTACTTTACATCTTTATATTTATATTACTTTACATCTTTATATTTATATTACTTTACATCTTTATATTTATATTACTTTACACCATTATATTTTTCATATTTTACATCATTACATTTTACATCATTATATTTTCTATTCCAGGACCTCTGTAATCAGCCATCAACCCCTATTCCCTAATTGAAAGAGGTTTGGGACAAATGTTTAAAAATAGCCCAGAATGTGGCATTACGGTGTTTACGGCATTGTTTCGTTGGGGTCAGATGGCCGTACATGGATGTGAACCTCGGAGAGATTCCGTGGAGAATGTGAAAGCGAAACGGGTTTTATTGGCCCATATTTCAGTGTTTTCCTTTCGTTTCATGCCTCTGACAACCTGGCTACTGGCTCCCGCTGAAATGCGCACTGAGAGGGTTTATTGCGGTTTTACACGGGGCCCGCCATAAAGCCCCCTTTGGCCCCTTTTGGCGCTTTGGCCCTGCTTGGCCCCGCTTTAACTCGGCTTTAACCCCGCTTTAACCCCGTTTTTAATGCCGCTAGGCCCGTCGCGCCGTTGCGCACGTACTAAACAAGGAACTAATTAAATTCTTTGCTGGGGAGCTAGAAATAATATCAAAATATATAAATAGAAATATCCTATATGTTTATGAACATAGAAAAATATGAAGTACGAAAATATGTACTTAAATAGAAAAATATAAAAAGGATAAACACTGAATGGGATAGACACTAGACAGGATAGACACCAAAAAGGATAGACACTAAAAAGGATAGACACTAAAAAGGATAGACACTGAAAAGGATAGACACTAAAAAGAATACAAATTGAAAAGAATAAAGTTTGAAAAGTATGCAAATTAAAAGGGCTACAAAGAAAACAATTAGGTGGAAAATTGAATTATAATCCAACGAGTGAAATCAAGACTTCGCCAAGCAACCTGTCCTAAAAACCCATTCCGGAATGACACAACAATTTATCCCAAGAGGGGACTCTAACCGGATTTTCCATTGATCCGGAAGCAGGTGAGTTTCCACAGAAATCTCTATTCATGATCAAATTAAAAGTTGGGGACAAATTAAGGGAAGGTTAATTGATAGTAACTTAAAGCGTCAGGGTGCTAAAAGCAATTTCCCTTGAAACTCAATCAAGGCCGTTGTTTTTCACTCACCCCTTCGAAAGTCGTAATTTATTGCCCTAATGGCGGCTGCATTCGCCACTTCCTCGGGGTTCGAGCTCTCGTTTCGCAAATATCTCTACTGCAAGAATTAATCAGGCAATAATTACAAAATAGCTCCTTTATACAACAGAAACTTATTTGAAAGTAACACATCGTGTGTATTTTATTCCATCTTAGGTTGTTTTTACAATATTTAAATTTAATATGAGATGTGCGTTCTTATATTAATTAAATTCATTCTTATGTTCATTAAATTTATTCTTATATTAATTAAATTCATTCCTATATTCATTAAAATCATTTTTATAGTTAACCTAACAAATTAAAGTCTAACAAAACAAAAAGTACAAAAGATTTTTCAAGCTTATGGTTTTTTTATACATAAATTTATATAACAATTTTTTTAATGTCTCTCGACATGCTAACAATTATTGGAACGATGAGCTCGCTCGCTCCGCTCGTTCACCGCCTCGCGCCTTCGGCGCTCGTTTTTAATAATCTCAACTGGAGCTTCATATATTCAACATAGTAGACGCTCGCTCACTCGCTTCGCTCGTTCGCGAGCCACACAAGACATGAGGGTCGCGCTTCGCGCGACCCTTATGTCTTGCGAACACTATCGGCCTGCGGCCTTCGCCTCCTCGGATTTATATCAAATAACATGGACCAACATTTTTTTTTATAAAAATTATTTTGATTGATATTTTGGTTAATTTCTTAAATTGAATTATTATATATTTATTATTATATATTTATTATTATATATTTATTATTTTTTTCTTTACGTATTATCATTCCTTAGTCCCGTAAAAATATTTTCTCAAATGCTCGAAATAGCTCAGTAATATGAGATGTGCGTTCTTACATTCATTAAACTCATTCTTATGTTTATTGAATTAATTCATGTTCATTAACTTCATTCTTATATTCATTAAATTCATTCCTATATTCATTAAAGCCATTCTTATAGTTAATCTAACAAATTAAAGTCTAACAAAACAAAAAGTACAAAAGATTTTTAATACTTCTGATTTTTTATACATAAATTTATATAATCATTTTTTTGATGTCTCTCGACGTGTTAAAAATTATTGGGACAGTGAGCTCGCTCGCTTCGCTCGCCCGCCACCTCGCGCCTTCGGCGCTCGTTTTTTAAGACACTTCACTGGAGTTTCTTACAATCAATTTCGTAATAAGTTAAAATTATTATACGAAAATTATTTGTATAAAAAATTATTGATATAAATTATTAAATAAAAAATAATTGATATAAAAGTAATTGATGTAATTGATATAATAATAATTGATGTAATTGATATAAAAATAATTGATGTAATTGATATAAAAATTGTGGTTAATAAGTAGTTTTAGTGAAAAACTTGTAAGAGTTTATTTTATTGACAAATACATAATTGACTCTTTTTTGTTTATACGTATCTACGCACTACGATGTACGTGTGAACATTATTACTATACAACAAAAATAATTGATGTAATTGATATAAAAATAATTGATGTAATTGATATAAAAATAATTGATGTAATTGATATAAAAATAATTGATGTAATTGATATAAAAATAATTGATACAATTGATATACAAATAATTGATACAATTGATATAAAAATAACTGATACAATTGATATACAAATAATTGATACAATTGATATAAAAATAATTGATACAATTGATATAAAAATAATTGATATAAAAGTAATTGTTATAAAACTTATAAAAAAATAATTCATGTATTTAAATAAATAATTGTTATGCAAACTGGTATATCAAAATATTATTGTATATTAACTTTTGTGTTAAACTTTTAATCTAAAAACTATTTAGTAATCATAAGAAGGATGAGCTCGCTCGCTTCGCTTGCTCGCCGCCTCGTTTTTAATAATCTCAACTGGAGCTTCATATATTCAACATAGTACGCGCTCGCTCACTCGCTTCGCTCGTTCGCAAGCCACACAAGACATGAGGGTCGCGCTTCTCGCGACCCTCATGTCTTGCAAACACTATCGGCCTGCGGCCTTCGCATCCTCAGATTTATATCAAATAACATAGACCAACATTTTTTTATAAAAATTATTTTTATTGATATTTTCGTTAACTTTTTAAATTGAATTATTATATATTTATTATTATTATATATTTATTATTTTTTTCTTTACGTATTATTCCCTAGTCCCGTAAAAATATATTCTCAAATGCTGAAAATAGCTCAGTAATATGAGATGTGCGTTCTTATATTCATTAAATTCACTCTCAGATTCATTAAATTCATTCCTATAATCATTCAATTCATTCCTATATTCATTCAATTCATTCTTATATTCATTAACTTCATTTTTATATTTATTAAATTCATTTCTATATTCATTAAATTCATTGTTATAGTTAACATAACAAATTAAAGTCTAACAACACAAAAAGTACATTTTTTTTAAACTTCTGGTTTTTATATTAAATTTATACAATAATTTCTTTAATGACTCTAGAAATGTTAAAAATTATTGGGACATTGAGTTCCCTCGCTTCGCTCGCACGCCGCCTCTCGCCTTCGGCGCTCGTTTTTTAAGACACATTACTAAAGTTTCTTACAATCAATTTCGTAATAAGTTAAAATTGTTATACGAAAATAATTTGTACAAAACATTATTGGTATAAAAACATATAAATTGATACAAAAATAATTGATATAATTGATATAAAAATAATTGATAAAATTGATATAAAAATAATTGATATAATTAATATAAAAATAATTGATAAAATTGATGTAAAAATAATTGATATAAAAATAATTAATAAAATTGATATAAAAATAATTGATATAATTGATATAAAAATAATTGATAAAATTGATATAAAAATAATTGATATAAAAATAATTGTTATAACACATAAAAATAATTCATGTGTTTAAATAAATAATTGCAAACTAATATATCAAAATATTATGCATATTCACTTTTGTGTTAAACTTTTAACCTAAAAACTATTTAATAATCTTAACTGGTGCTTCGTATATTCAACGTAGTAGACGTTTGCTCACTCGCTTCGTTCGTTCGCTACGCGCCACCCTCATGTCTTGTCAACACTATCGGCCTGCGGCCTTCGCTTCCTCGGATTTATATCAAATATCGTGGACCAACTTTTTTTTTATAAAAATTATTTTTGTTCATATTTTCGTTAATTTTTTAAATTGAATTATTATATATTTAATATTATTATATATTTATTATTACTACATATTTATTATTATTATATATTTATTATTTTTTTTCTTTACGTATTATTTATTCCCTAGTCCCGTAAAAATATTTTCTCAAATGCTGGAAATAGCTCAGTAATATGAGATGTGCGTTCTTATATTCATTAAATTAATTCTTATAGTTAACTTAACAAATTAAAGTCTAACAAAACAAAAAATACAAAATATTTTTAAATCTTCTGGTTTTTTATACATTAATTTATATAATAATTTTTTTAATATCTCTCAACATGTTACCAATTATTGGGACGGTGAGTTCGCTTATTTCACTCGCTCGCCGCCTCGCACCTTCGGCGCTCGTTTTTAATAATCTCAACTGGAGCTTCTTATATTCATCGTAGTAAGCGCTCGCTGAAATAACATGACCAACTTTTTTTAATAAAAATTATGTTGAATGTTCTTTAGATTGCTTTTTTAATTAAATTATTATATATTTAATTTTGTATATAATATCATTGATTAATGGGTGCTAAGTTTTTTAAATAATATATCCCTTAAATCATTACATTCATTTATGGGTCATTTTCTACCAAAACCGCAAATTTTCGAACTTGAGGTTTCGGATTTTTTTTAACTTTCCACGCCAATTCTACCACGGTAAATAATTACTACCTACGTCTCCTGTTTAAATTTAATAAAAAATTCTAAATGAAAGCTTGAACTTTTTTTCTATGAGATAGAAGTCAAATTTTGACGGAGCAATTATAATAATTTAATGGAAAAAAATACCGAAGTTAGTACTGTAGGGTCGTCACCATGCAATATGATACAACTAGTGTAAACAATAAGGTGGAAATGTCAGTATTCAATGAATAAGACAAAATAGGTTTACAGTGTTTCCGTAACCCCACTCTTCTTACCTAGCCACTATTTTGAATCTCTGGAACACATTTAAAAAAAAATATGCATTTATTCTTTAATGTATTGATTTTATTATTATATGTTAACATAGCTTTGTTTATTCATTTTTCTAATTATTACAGAGATAGCAAACAAATAATATTGTGCAAACAATTACGAATAGTTAATAAATAATAATAATAATAAATATAATAATAATAAATGATAATTAATAAACAAGAAGAAGAAAAGACGTCATGGTCAAAAACCAACGAGTTGCAAAACTTTGCTAGTGACCCACGTATTTACAGCGTTCAGCGGATGTCGATAATGTAGCGAGCTGCACGTTTAATTTGCGAAATGTCATGTGTACGGAGATATTGTGCGTCTCCTGGAACAATTGGACATTTTTCGAGAATAAAAAGGTAAACCCCCTAAATAAGAATAGAATCTGATGTCTTTACTAATTGGCTTTGGTTTTGATGCTGTTTCTTATCGCTATGTCTAAATTTAATATTGTAAATTTCCTTTTAATTTCGTAATGACATTGTTGTATTGTTGTTTTAGATTGACCTGTCCAAGGCGTCTGTGATCATTGCTACCTTCGGATATGTATGTATTATTGTTGCATGAATATATTTTTTTAATCATTTTATTCCTAACATATTCATATGTATAATATTATTATGTATAATATTATTATGTATAATATTATTATGTATAATATTATTATCTATAATATTATTATGTATAATATTATTATCTATAATAGTATTATGTATAATATTATTATGTATAATATCGCTGGATGATAATATACAAATTTTATCGCATGTATGCAGTACTAAACATTCTTTACAAAACTCACTATAGTCAATGGGTAATCCATTGATTATTCTAACTAATAGCAGTGCTCACTTATGATAATAAACAAACATTTTTCTAAAAATACGAATATAAACAAATAGCAGGAAACACATTCACATCATACAGAAAGCATTGAAGCAGCTGTTTATTGCACCACATTTTCAAGCATTCTTGTACACCAGGATGCGACGTCTCGTTGGCATTTATTCTACGTTAAATTAGCATACTAATTTGCCGCTCTCGTCGACATCCCCACGACCGCTCGTTTATTTCTCTTCTCAAATGAATGATATTCTGGATGAACGGAAACGTTTGTTTGGCATCATTCCGTGCTCCCATGATAAATTATCTTCTTGTCTCGTCAACACAGCTATGATATTTATGTCCTTGCAGGACGTCAATCGCAGGGCATCAATCGCAATCGCCTTATTATTTCGTGAATAATTTATATTACTATAATAATATTTATTACTATAATAATATTTATTACTATAATAATTTTTATTACTATAATAATTTTTTTACTTTAATAATTTTATTAATATTGCGTGATTTATCGAATTGTAAAAAAATTCAAGCTCGATCTATAAACGAGATTTATGTTGAAGCGCGCGACGCACCCCAGAATATCAATAAACTCGAGGTGAACTTCATTCTGCAACGTCAAAAGCTTGAGTTATGGTTGCATTTTTCTCCCTCTCATGTTGAATTGTGCTTCGGGGGGAATTGGGGATGAATTGTGGGATGGAGGCATTTTAGGCTGTTTAACCCCGTCATTTACATACATCCCTGTTGTGTAAATGCCTGCGATGCCTTATAAGTCAAAAAGCGAGGAATCTGAATCAATTTGTTAGTAGAAAGAAGAAGGTTATTGATGATGTTTTATTTTTTAATCGTTGTTATCCTAGTAAACCAGTACATCCCCAAGAAAATCATTAGCATAAGGCTGACGAGCAGCATCTGGAAGTTGGGATAATTTTCAATGCCGCGGGCCCTTCTGAGGCTCTTAGGGGATTAACCAGGGTCTACATCTTTGAACCCCCTGTAAGCTGTGCAGATAAGTGCGCCCTAATTTCTGAAGCGGCTTCCTAAAATTCACTCGCAATTGTAAGGACAACCTTTAGTTAAAGTTTGTATTGAAAAGACCAATCTATTCAACTTGATTTGTATTATTTTGTATTCTGAATTTACTCGAGAGTAAATTACTCTAGAGTAAATTGTTCTAGAGTAAATTGCTCAAGAGTAAATAGAGACACCGAGGTGTCTTAAGGGTTCAACCCCGACCATCGTAGGCACCAAAATATTTTTTATTCGGCACCAGAAGCAAGAAAAACACATACCTCGCGCTAGTGGCAATAATTTATTGAAATAAAAAGCAGGTAGTAAAGCCAGGCCGGCGAAACAGCTTCCTGTTGCGCGATGCTTAAATTTTGCGGTGTTGCCAACCTTTATGAGCCCATAAAACTTGCACATAGCCCGTCGATCGGGCCAAATAAATTTTCTATTGTTTCTGATGAAGGCCAAACTTTATTGTAAATATTTATTTTTTTATTATATATTTATTTTTTTATTATATATTTATTTTTTTATTATATATTATTTTTTTATTTATAAACTACCAATTTGCATAATTTTTAAATATAGATTACCAGTTTGCATTATGCAATATCCGAACCAATTATGACGTCCATAATTTCATTACATTTAAGCTTTAAGGGAAATTGGCCGAGTGAGTGAGCTCACTTAAGCATTGCATGTCGACATGAGAGATTAACCGCTCTAAAGGAGGCATCCACTTTACATTATCGTGCAATATATCTGGTCCTTGACACAAGCAAACATATTATGTTATTGCGCTGCTTGTTATGCAGCTATTCACTCCTTTGCCGATGACGAAAGTGCGGGGAAATTCGATACCGCTTTCGATAAGGAGCTTCGGTTTATTCCCCTTTTAATTCCATTAAATTCCTCTATATTTTACTTCTCTCTTTTCTTTTTTTATTAAAAACAATTTATTTTAATAAAATGTATAAAGGGATATACTTTTTCCCTCGCGTTGTCGCCTTGATTTGACTTTTAATAATATAAAAATTTCCCAATCTGAATTTGCATGAAAGCCTCTTGTCCCAAGAAGCAACAATCTTGCTGGTTGACGCCGAATGAAGCTCATTGTAATGAACTCGTCATATTTGGGGACTTTTACGAAAAGCCCTCTAAGGGGAATACTAGCGCAATCTTTTCTTTGCCCTGCAAAAAGCTCTCCCTTAGGAGAAGGCATTTTTGTATTTCTTGGGGCATTTTTGTATTTCCTGTGGCATTTTGTATTTCTTGCGGCATTTTGTATATCTTGCGGCATTTTTGTATATCTTGCGGCATTTTTGTATTTCCTGTGGCATTTTGTATATCTTGCGGCATTTTTGTATATCTTGCGGTATTTTATATTTCTTGCGGCATTTTTGTATGCCCAAGAATCCCAAATATTCCGCCAAGGTAAACCCGATTTCTTCGATATATTAACGTAATAAATTCAAATATTTACGCGCTGCGCCGCCTATCTTTAGCCGCTATTGTAAACACGAAAACAGCTCATCGATGAGGTGGATGATTTAGTGCATCGCTCAAAAGAAATTACAGAGGCGTCTTGAGTCTCGGGCGGGCGAATAAAACAATAATAACAGTAAAATATTCCGACTTCATTATTTGTTAGAAGGTTCGACATGCAATCCGAGCTTTAGGGGAGGTTTCCGAAGGAACAACGTCGAAGGTTGAGCCAGGGAATCAATCACAGTCATAAACCGGCCTGCAAAACTACGTATTGTCCCACTTTTCCCGGCCTTAATCCTCGGGATGGGGTTTTTCTCCCCTTTATCGATGTCAGCAACTGAATCAAAGCCTTATGGCAACTCTTCACGTGGATGCGTTTTATGGCCGAATTTGAAATTTACATTCTTGCATCTATGACGTATGTTGCATTTGTGACGTATGTTGCATTTATGACGTATGTTGCACTTATGACCTATGTTGCACCTATCACGTATGTTCATTATACCACAGATAAACTATACCATCCAACGATTATACTTAACAAACGCGATTTTAGAGAAAATTTCGTCTTTAAGAAGCTATCGCCATATCATTTAGTCGTGAACTATATACAGGCACACCTCGCTTAATACGGATTTAATTAGTACTGATTCGCTATAGTGTGGTTTCTGTTTGGGTCGTAACCCCGAATTAATGCGGCTCAGCTTCGTTATAATGCGGAAGGTGCAATACCGAAACTTCGAGATTTACCCCATTTATGAATACATTGTACAATGCATGTATTTACCGAATTCTAGATCAGGGGTTTTGTTAAATTATAATGAGTGGAAAAAAGGAACAGAATTGGTACCTTTAGAGGATGAACTTCACATTATTCGCAAACACGAAAATGGTGCAAATTTCGCAATAATTCCTAATAGGTATAAATCTATTACTCAGTCACTTATAAGTCAAATTGTAAAAGACGTTAGCTAGTATAGAGAATTAATTAGTAAGAATCGCTGTTGTTACAAATACCTATGTATACATATACTATAGTTTTATTAATACGATATACCAAAGAAAGATACTAATAACATATTCAGATATAAGAAAAACTAATAAATATAAATAATGAATGTATATTTTGTATGATTAACTATTGGGACATCTGTCTAGCTCGCCTTGCTCGCTAGCGCTCGCGCCTTCGGCGCTCGCTTTTCATACAGTCAACTGGAGTGAGATAATTAACGAAACTTTTTACTACGAACTTATTTTAAATTAAAATTATTTTAGATTACAATAATTTTTAATTAAAATTATTTTAGATTAAAATAATGTTTGATTAAAATTATTTTAATACAGTAAACTATTTTAAGTTAGAATTTTTAATTAAAATTATTTTAGATTAAAATAATTTTTAATTAAGATTATTTTAATACAGTAAACTATTTTAAGTTAGAATTATATTAAACATTTAATATTAATATACCAAAAAAGACACTAATAAACTAATCAAAAATTCGAAAAACTATTAAATAAAAATAATAAAATGTATAATTTGTACAACTAATTATTGGAGCATCTGTCTTGCTCGCTTTGCTCGCAAGTGGTCGCGCCTTCGGCGCTCCCTTTTAATACAGTAAACTGGAGTGAGATATTTAACAAAACTTTTTATTATGAAATTATTTCAAATTAAAACTATTTTAAATTAAAACTTATTATTTTAATTTAATAGTTTTTCCAATTTTTCATTAGTTTATTTGTGTCTTTTTTTGGTATAATAATAAATGTTTAAAATAATTTTAATTTAAAATAGTTTACTGTATTAAAATAATTTTAATTTAAGATAATTTAAATTTAAAATAATTTAAATTTAAAATAATTTGAATTTAAAATAGTTTTAATTTAAAATAATTTCATGATAAAAAGTTTCGTTAATTATCTCACTCCAGTTTACTGTATTAAAAGCGAGCGCCGAAGGTGCGAGCGATTGCAAGCGAAGCGAGCAAGACAGATGCCCCAATATTAAATTGTACAAAATATTCATTTTATTATTTTTATTTCATAGTTTTTATAATTTTTGAGTACCTTATTAGTGTGTTTTTTTTAATAATAATAAATGTTTAAAATAATTTTATTTTAAATAGTTTACTGTATTAAAATAATTTTAATTTAAAATAGTTTATTGTATAAAAATAATTTTATTTATTACAATTTTAATCTAAAATAATTTTAATCTAAAATAATTTTTACCTAAAATAATTTTAATCTAAAATAATTTTAATCTAAAATAATTTTAATCAAAAATAATTTTAATCTAAAATAATTTTAATTTAAAATAATTTCATAATAAAAAGTTTCGTAATTATCTCACTCCACTGTATTAAAAACGAGCGCCGAAGGCGCGAGCGCTTGCGAGCCAAGCGAGCAAGACCATCGACTCAATAATTAATTGTTCAAAATATACATACAATTTTTGATTAGTTTATTAGTGTCTTTTTTTGGTATAATAATAAATGTTTAAAATAATTTTAATTTAAAATAATTTTAATTTAAAATAATTTTAATTTAAAATAATTTTAATTTAAAATAATTTTAATTTAAAATAATTTTAATTTTAAATAATTTTAATTTAAAATAATTTTAATTTAAAATTATTTTAATTTAAAATAATTTTAGTTTGAAATAATTTTAATTTAAAATGATTTCATAATAAAAAGTTTCGTAATTATCTCACTCCAGTTGACTGTATTAAAAGCGAGCGCCGAAGGCACAAGCGCTTGCGAGCGAAGCGAGCAAGACAAACGTTCCAATAGTTAATTGTTCAAAATATTCATTTTATTATTTTTAATTCATAGTTTTTAGAATTTTTGAGTACGTTAGCAGTGTGTTTTTTTGTATAATAATAAATGTTTAAAATAATTTTAATTTAAAATAGTATACTGTATTAAAATAATTTTAATTAAAAATTTGAATTTAAAATAGTTAACTGTATTAAAATAATTTTAATTAAAAATGTTAATTTAAACTAATTTTAATTTAAAATAATGTTAATTTAAAACAATTTCATAATAAAAAGTTTCGTAATTATCTCACTCCAGTTGACTGTATTAAAAGCAAGCGCCGAAGGCGCGAGCGCTTGCGAGCGAAGCGAGCAAGTCAGATAGATGTCCCAATATTTAATTGTACAAAATATTCCTTTTATTATTTTTATTTCATAGTTTCCAGATTTTTTGAATACCGTATTAGTGTTTTATTGTAGAATAATATATGTTTAAAATAATTTTAATTTAAAATAGTTTACTGTATTAAAATTCAAAAAACTATGAAACAAAAATAATAATATTTTGAACAAAATATCTGTCTTGTTCGCTTCGCTTGTAAGCGCTCGCACCTTCGGCGCTCGCTTTTAGTACAGTCAACTGGAGTGAGATACATAAAGAAACTTTTTATTATCAACTTGTTTTAAATTAAAATTATTTTAAATTAAAAATATTTTAAATTAAAAATATTTTAAATTAAAATTATTTTAAATTAAAATTATTTTAAATTAAAATTATTTTAAATTAAAATGATTTTAAATTAAAATTATTTTAAATTAAAATTATTTTAAATTAAAAATATTTTAAAACAGTAAACTATTTAAAAATAAAATTAATATAAACATTTATTATTATATCAAATAAGCCACTAATAAACGAATCAAAAATTCGAAAAACTATGAAATAATGACAATAAAATGAATATTTTGTATAATTAATTATTAGGGCATCCGATCACTGGTAATTTAAAAACAGATCATCTTTTATTTCCGATGAGTGCGAATTTATATAGTGCGACGTTTAGGCAGGACACTTTACCCGCACTAATCGAGGTATGCCTGTAGTACAGTAAACTAGCCTTGAAAGCGCTTAATAAAATAAAGAATAAATTAAATAAAGCGGCGAATTAATATTAATGAAAACGCAGATGTAAAGCTGCCCTAATTCTTTTTAAGTGTAGCAAAGTGTTAGTAAAGTTGGCATTCGTTTTAATAAAATAACTAAAAAAAGGTATGCTTTCAACATAAACGTTGATGTAATCTGTAGAAACTTTTATTATAATTTTATTTTATTACAATTTTAGCAATTGCACGCAAAATTAATTTAATTCGCGCTCTAGTGACCGATCGTTAACAAAATTCAAGAGCCAATCTTGATTTCGTATAATGGTGAAAATAATTTTTCATATAGGTAATTACTTTTACTACTTTTACTTCTGTTTAACTTCATATCGTACATAATATTTCTTTGCACAATATCACATACATATCGTTCATAAACTGTGTTAAATAAATACATTCCGTTCTCTCAGTGTATTCACTCAGAGTATTTTATTAAATAGCGAGTGAAATACTTACTATAGAACTGAATAAGTTACTGAATAGAAGATTTACTGGATAAACTACCAAATTAAATATTTATTGAATAAACCTGTGAATAAACTGCTGAAAAAAGTGATTGTTTACAAGATTTAAAGAACATCATGAAGAGATAATAAATTCAGCAATAGGTAAACATGTGCATCATAGTGGGCACAAAATAGACTTTAATAAGGTTAAACTTCTTCATCGATTCTTATGTTTGAAGAAAAATTTCGGTTCATCAATGCCGAAAGGGACATGAATTAAAATTACTTAAAAATTTATGAAATTGATAAACTTGGGAACAACTAAAATTTATTGACTCCCTTAAGGTGAGACATCTCTATGTACTCAATAATTTTTGAATACTCAATAATCTTTGGTTAGACCTTGTGCACTCACCGTCGAGATCCGAGAGCGTGGAGTCTCCGCTGTCCGTCGGCTCCGGTTCTCTCCGGGAATTCCGGCGGTGGGCCAGCCCGAAGTCGGAGACCGATCCGGAGCGGCAGTGCGTGTATCCTCCGGGGAAATAGTGCATGGTGGCTCACTGAGCACAGGTGTTATGAGCACATGTCACTGGATTCCGTAACGTCCATAGCGCACACTACACCCGCGCCGCGCCTCCTCGCCGTCGGCGTCGCTTCGCTATTCCGCTCTTCTCACTTCCATCGGCATCACCTCGACTCGCTTTCTGGGGGGCTGTGGGGTTAATAGGTACACGGTCACTTTCAGATTCAGATTCGGAATCAGACAGAGACATTCATTTGGGGGTTGCTCGATTCAAGCGCGAATTGATGTTGTTAAAGCTACGTGTGTGCTCAATGTTAGAAAAATTTGTCCGAAGGTTCGTAAATTCAGCCTCGCAGCTTCGCGCGACCCTCATGGCTTGCCAACACGATCGGGCTGCGGCCTTCTCATTTTTATTTGAAGAAATAAAGTTGGATTAATTATCATTGACCTAGGAATCCCAGTAAAAAGAAGAAAGAATTATAAGAACAAATAAAACGAAAGCCAAGAAAGGAATAATACTAATAATAATAATTATAAGTACAACGGTATGCTGTGATGAAAACTTCGTTATCTTTCTAACGATTAATTTTTTCAATAATTTCAATAAACATTATGTAGTAGGTACAGTAAGCTTTTTTAGAATATAGACAGATCCTTGGGTATAGGCAACTCTATTAACAAACCCCTCTCCAGCCGACGTCTCAAGCTGCATCCGAGATTCTCCGAGCGAGCTGAGTGTGCGGGTCGTTGGTGTGCGGCAACGAACGTGTGCGGACACACGTCGTTGGGTCACACGATCATTCAGTGGTACTGGCCGCTCTTTAGAGCTTCATCTCGAATACAGACTCGATGCTAGGTACTGTAGCAAGCAGGCACGCATATGTTTTGATAAAATGGCCAGACCTTGCAAAAATTGTTTTTACA
>JAWQRP010000780.1:0-23819 GCA_033557875.1 Quadriops clusia
TGATACTGGGTAACCCAGCCTCAACTTCTGCCATCATGTTCGCAGATGATTTCATAAAACCTATTTTGGCTCCCATAGCTTGAATTCTATTGAGAGAATCCCATGGTAGAATAATGATAGATACTACCACATATAATGTGATACTACTAATAAGATGTGTATAAAATTCTAGGTGTCCAAACCTAATTCTGATAATAGTTCATGTAACTGATTGCTGGATTGGTTGGTGTAGTTCGACAATGATTGATCATCATTTGAAACATTTATATGAACTAGGTCATCGGCAAAAGATATGATATTTCCATTGTCCAATTTGTTCCAAAGTTTGGATATGTAAAAGTCAAATAAAATTGGTGACAAGAGGATTCCCTGGGGAAGTCCCTTGCTCGCTAAACGTGAATTTTGACTACCTTCATTAAGGAAGATTAGTCTTCCTATGTTATAAGATTGTAAATTAGAGCTGTAATTCCTTGTTGTAAACTTGGTGTTTCTCGCCTGGGATTCTCGACCTTTGTCACAGACGTTAGAACTTCTCGATGTTTACCTGCTTTACATTACGGAAAAGTCTCTAATTCCTTTCTGACTCAAACCTTTGAAACTGGTTAAAGGATCTCTCTGATATCCTTCTCTCGAGAATCGATGAACTCTTCTTTATGTTATTATGTTATTTAGGTTCTGCAGTTGTTTTGTGTAACAGTAATCAGAAGGTTGATGATATCTTTCTGAAACTTGACTGTGATAGACTTCCATACTTCTTTCTGCGATTTCTCTAGAAATTCTAGGTGCTGAAGATTTATTTGCAGGAATTGTGGAATGTCTTGGTTCTTGCATCTGGCATCTGTTAAAGTTCAAATTGCGGGGTTAAATGTGCAAGAATAGTCGTGAATTTTTCTTAACTTAAGGGACTTGATGCGCGGAGTGTGCTGAGTGGTGATTCATTAGGGATTGCAGTGGTTTTATGAACTTTTTTGTTAAATATGCGTGGAACTGTGAAAGGCATTGAAGGTTGTTTCTTTTCTTGAGTTCCTTTTTTCGGGTGTGTACACATCTGATTGTTGTTTTTTATGTAAACAATAACCATTGAAAGTTGCATATATTGAGTGGCTCAAGAGAAAGAGATATTCTTTGATCAAATATATTGTTCGAATAAATCTATTTGAGCAAATCTATTCAAGCAAACCATCCATAAATCAAATGTATCCTTTGAATCAATCTATTGTTGGAATAAACCTAGCCTTTGAGAGAGTACAATCGACCAAATCTATCCTTTAAGAAAATCTATCCTTTGAACAAACAGCCTTTCTTGTTTTAAATGTTGTTATTTTTTGTAAGGGGATATTAGCAAATCTAACCATTGAACACATTTATCCTCTGAGAAGATCTATCCTTTATTTCCAGATTACTAATAATAACAGAAAATGACGATTGATAATAAAGGCAAAAGGATAGGACTCCGAGCATCGATCTCAAATTGATATAGTTCGGGCGTTGTTGGTGGCCGGAGCGTGGAGCAGCAAGAAATATGTGCCACCTATTATAATTTACCGCCCCCAGGGGTCGCACTGATCACGTGTTCACTCACGTCTTATCCCCTGCGCTGCTTATATATAGATAGATATATCTATACCTGCCGCAGCGGCTTCCTTCTGCTCTATAGATTTACCTCTAAGCCTACAACACATAAATCATAATCATGGACTTTTGAGGAGCTTTTCTATTTTTTAAAATATGACTTATATCTCCCGGAAATGTGTCGCGCATGTGAATGGGCCATTTATTTGGGATCTCCTTTGCATGCTCGAGAAAAAACTGTTAATGTGTGTTGCTTTACTCTATGACATGCTAATATTTAACTGAGATGGAAAAAATCTAAACTTGCAATTTACGAGATAAACGGCTAAAGAAATAAGAATTTATTAATATAAATTGTAGTGAACGAATATGTTCTTCGAACATATTAGAAAAACATGTTTTATTAATTTTTTGAAACGCACCTGCATATTAGGTTCCATAAACAACTTGTGCTACATCTAACTATTTTTATACCGTACTCGATAAGGTTTTAAAGGAAAAAATAAAAAACTCCATCGTGCCGGATAATTTTTGTACGTAAAAACAGGATGACAGCTTTGTCTGACAGAGCGCATGCAGGGCAAGAGCGGAAGAGTCAGATAGGTCCAGATCGATAGTTATCAATGCGAATGCCTCTGGCTGGATGTTATTTAGCAGAGTTTGGAAGGTGTTATTAGTTGTGCGTTTCGCCGGAAAATGACGAGGCTGCACATTCACGTGGAGCGAACAACAGTGGCGTAGCGTTGGCACAGAACAGCAACAGAGTCAAGGGAAGCGGCGTATGACATGAGCGGACGTAGATAGCGCCGTACGGGTACGGAACCGGAAGCGAGGTGTTGCGGTGACGTGGGCACATTGTGCGCTTAATCAGATAGCGACTAACAACCTGCTTTCAGCTGTTCTGCTGCCATGAGGACTCGCACACCTTGATATAATAGATGAATGTGGTGCATTGTAAGAAACTTAAGGAAATGTATTTGCTACTTAGGGAAACATACGGCGCAGTCAGTAGGATTCGCACATTATAACGTATAGACGGGAGCCCGAGTTTTGCAAATCGGGTGATTTAAGAACATGTGCGATTCTCAATTAGACTCCTCTTGCAAATATGTTTTTTAAGATTGTGAAGCTGAGGAATTCACCTGATCTTGTAGACTGCCGCTACTACTGCCGACTTCTTCTCTTCATTATTGGCGTCCTTTGGTGGATGCTCCGTTTTAATTTACAGACTTGAAGAAATGGTTTTAAAACCATTAAACAACACCAAATTCTGTTTAACATTTTGAGTTTTGACGCTGTCACAAATGACATATTTACCTAACCTAATTTTGTACTATTCAAGGGCGTGGCCGACGGCGTCGCGTCGGTGAATTTTAAGTTTAATATCTTGATTTTGACGCTGTCACAAATGACATTTAATTATTTTATTAACCTAACTATCAACTATTCAAAGCCCTTACCGACGCACATAGGAGTATTACCATTGAATATAGAGTATATAAAGAAGGCCAATCCTAATGGCGAGAAATTCCACTTTTTACTGCCTAAGCGAAAGTGGTGGCGCATAGCGGTGATTAGTGCAACTTGATGACGCAAAGTATGGTTGGTATAAATGTTTTACAGATACCTTTCTGAACAATTCGCAAAACATTTCCTTCTGACAGAACAATCAAAAATAGCATTCAGTGTCAGCGGTTTTCATACGCAAATTGCACGATGCGTTTGTCAAATGTGACAATTGTTCCAAGAACTAGGTTATGTTGTCTTTTAAATGGCCGATATCTTAGCTACTGGCCTTTATCATTGAGGTTAATATTACTTTACTAACGGCGTTGGACCATAGATGGCAACAGGTGAAAAACTCCATTAATGTGGGACATAATTTAATATGGGGATTGGCCTTCTTTATATACTCTATATTCAATGATATTATATTAAAAAGAGTTAAATACCCTGCTTTTTATGTATTTATTAGTTGTACAACATAAAAATTCTTGCAATAAAGAATTAACAGAAAATTGTACTGCTCTAACAAAACATTGTAAAGAAAATACACATACTTTTCATTTTGATAATGTTAAAATTTTAAAAAAAGAAAATATTTGGTACAATAGAAGAATTTTAGAATCTTTAAATATTGAACATGAAACATTTTCAATTAATTTTAAACAAGATACAAATAACATTAATAGAATTGATAACCAAATTATTAAAAATACTAAATAACCTTCATATTCTTATTTTTATTTTTTTTTTTAGTGAAACTTATTTTTTTATAGTTTTGCCAATGAAAATAAGAAGAAATTTTATAAAATAATTTGTCAACATTAGGAAATTCCAAAGTTTATAATCTTTTTATATAACTCCTGAAGAAGTTATTATAATGTATAACGAAACGTTGAGGAAAACATAAACATATAATTTTGAAAGATCGTATACCCAATAATAAATATATTTAATAATGGAGATCTATCTAAATTAAAATGATTGTCCCAACGTTTCTGAGCTTCTTCAGGGATTATACATATTTATTGATATTAACATATCAATTGCCTTTTTATATCTAACAAAAAATTAAGTTTCTTATTGAAACAATGTTTTAAATTTGAAAAATGGGTTACTGGATTATCAACATGGTTACTGGACTCATGAATTTATATATCGTTGTAAGTTCTTGGGTATAAAGTCCTTTAAAATGAAACAACCACGTGAGTTGTCTCCTGCAAGCTAACGCTTGGATTGATATGTCAAAAAAATATAGATCTGTATGAGTTAAATCTTAAAAAAAACTTCGAAATCAGGTTATTTATGGTTTTACTCCTACAGGCAACCCTAGGAAACCAATTATTAATATAATAAGAATCATTTATTTTTTTCAAAATAGCCCCCTTGACACTATATTTGACGATTTTCGCGATTCAAGGTTCGATTCAAGCGGGTTCGAAGGTTTTCGTATTCGAACGTGACGTCAGTGTGATATCACGTTCGAATGCACTGGTTCGAATGGCTATAACAAAGGGTCTATAAACATTCGATGTATCTACCTAACTTCAGATCGTTCGAACATGACGTCACATTGATGTCACCTACGAATGTGACGAGCTTCAAACGGTTTGAAAATATGGGCTCAGGCGCATTGCGAACGAGTGTTTAAAATGGTCCGCAGAGTTGTTTTTGAGATATTGGTGAAATCTCTTTTTTAATGGTCTCCACGTCGGTCGACATAACGTTTTCGTTTTATTGCCAAATGCCAATTTTCGAATGGCCAAAAATCACAAAAAATGCTAGGTTCTAGTGTGTGCTTGGTTCACTCGTGTCGAATTCGGGAGGTAGCGGTTGGCGCAAATTACATAATGTTCACTTGAACGGCAAAACCCTCGTGAGACTGATGGATTTACCGTTAATTGTCCCTTATTATAAAATCTGCGTTTTTGAGAGTTAATTTACTTTTGTTAACAACGCGGCGTGGGTTGGTACTATCATAATCATGCATGGTGTGTTGAAAACAAAAGCCATGAACTGTCATGAACAGGGTAATAGCGACTTTACCCTTATTTTGTATTTGCATTTGCATTTGAAATGTAGACGGATGTACTCCATCTATTAGTTTGGATCTATACCATCGAAACTTCAAAGTTCATAGTTTTCCTAATAGGTGGCAGATATGTTTTTGCAGCAAGAAGGTAAATTGCTTTCAAAACGTAGATTCAAAGGGTGGTCCCTTGGAACCACCATCACTTTTGTCTAATAAACTGTGAATGAAAATATGCGTGAAAAAATTAATATAGAACTATATGTAATAATAATAATAACATAAAAATAATATTTAAAAAATGAGGGGACTTTGATAAGAAAACCTAAAAACAGAGGACAAGCTAGTAAACCTAACAAACTCAAAGTTGTGCTTATTATCGAACCACATATCACATGGGACCAATCACGGCTTGGACATGAGCTGCGTCTTGAACCGCGTGGCCCGCATAACGAAACAAATGATATCCGCGTAGAGATTAATGAGCGGATCCAGTCGGTTGTGGATCTTGTTGTGGCCCTCCCCCTTGACCACCCAGAGCATGGCGGGGTTCTTCTGAGTCCTCATGACGGTCTGGAGCTCCGTGATGAACTTGTACGAGTGGAAAGGGGGCACCTTGTCGTCGTTCTGGCCTACCGTCAGCAGGATCGCGGGGTATTCCGCCTGGGGGGTGACGTTGTGGCAAGGCGACAGTCTCTTCAGGTCCACGAACTGCTCGTCGTCGTGGGGATCCCCGAACTCGTCCTCCCAGGCGAAGCCGATGGTGTAACGGTCGAACCGCAAGAGGTCGTAGGGGCCCGAATGCATCACGGCGGCCCCGAACAACTCGGGAGCTTCTATAACGGCGGCGGCGACCACGAAAGCCCCGAAAGACTGCCCCTCAACGACGATATTATGGGCGCTCGTGTATTTTGAATCTATGAGGTACCTCACGGCAGACAGCAGGTCCTTCACGGATTTGATCTTCTTCTTCCCCCTGCCCCCGTGGTGCCAGTTGGTGCCGTATTCCCCACCCCCGCGGACGGTCGCTATCACATACACCCCCCCGAAGAAGTCCATGAAGAGGAAGGATGGGAGAGAGAACTCGTAGGAACAGATGGTGCCGAAGCAGCCGTAGGCCGTGAGCATGCAAGGCCGGTGGCCATCTTGCTTGAAGTCCCTCCTGTGGCAGAGGCAGATGGGGAACTGCTTCTGGTCGTAGCTCTTGACGAAGATCTGCTTCATCACGTAGTTCTGGGGGATTATCAGCTTGTGGTGGAACTCCTTGTGGATTATCGGCTTTATGTGCGGACTGTTGCAGGATATCCTGGAGAAGATTGCCTTTTATTAATCGAGCGACAAGGAAAAAGAAAGAAGCCAAAAGAAGAAAGAAGAAGCCAGAAGAAGAAAGAAGAAGCCAAAGGAAGGGAAAACACCGAAAGAAGAAAAGAAGCCAAAGGAAGAAAAAAACCGAAAGAAGAAAGAAGAAGCCAAAGGTAGAAATAAGAAGTCAAAATGAAGATAAAAAGCCAAAAGTAAAAACAGAAAGATGAGTTGGAACTAAATAGAAAAAACTTACCAACCTGTAGATAATTCCAGGATCGATCATAGAAGAATAAACAAAGAACACGTCGGGTTGCCCCCTTTTCGAATGGACTCTCCCGATGCCCCCCAGCCCGAAGCTCATCTCCTCGGTCAGCTTCTGCCCCATCAAGTCGAAGAGCCTGACGATGGGGATAACATCCCTCAAGTACACCAAAAATATCTGCGTTTTATACGCCGGGTAAGCTTCTGTGAGGACGTTTTTGCTATCCTCTGCGACGATGATCTCCCAGTTTTTCACGTCAACCTTGCTGGGGTTTATGAGCACCAACTGGTAGTTCGGGGCTTCTCTGTTGGTCAAGAACAACAACTTCTTGTTCCAATCGGAGACGTACTTGAAGTTGTACTTGTAGGTCTGGTAAATGGAGATCAGGGGCAACGGCCCGTTGATTTTGTCCACGCTCCTCATGTCGCAAACTGCTACGGCGTTGGTACCTTGTTGGATCCTGGTGAGTACCACCAAGTACTCGCTTCCCTCCGAAACCAACCCCGTGACCCGTTCGTGCTTATGCTGCGGGGTAACCACAGCTACGTCGCTAGACTGCTTGTCCCCCATTTTGTGATAATACAGTTTGTGCCCCACACACTTGGCAGTGTCGGTGCCATCTAGAGGGCCTGTGTAATCCAAGTACCCGCTGTAGAAAAGGCCCAAACTGTCGGGCGCCCAAGCCATAACGGAATATTTCACTTTCTTCAGGATGTCCTTGTAATCCTTCCTCCTCTCCACGTCCCTGAACCAAATTTCCGTCCAATCGGAACCCTTCCTCCGCAATCTGTACGCCATGTACTTCCCATTAGGGGCGAATTGGAAACTATGCAAGAACATGGAACCATCTTTGGAAAGTCTGTTGGGGTCCAGAAACACGTCCGAAGAATGAGGAAGGTCGTCCAAGTTGGTCCCCGTGTACATAACGAATTGGTTTTGCAGACCGTCGTTCCTGAACTGGAAGAAAGTGTCCCCAACCCTGATGGGCTCCATTTCCCTGGGGTAATCCCACCAATCGCAAACTGTCTTCACGACTTCCTTCCTCTTGCTATAACTTTCAATGTAGTCTTTCGTGAGCAAATTCTGCTCAGCGATGAAGTTTAAGGTCTCAGGCGAGTGAGGTTTCTCAAGCCAATGGTACGGATCAGCAACTTCCTCTTTCTGTTTGCTGTACAGTCGCGAATAGCGCGAATCCCTGATCACCGAGGGATACCGATTCGACCCGATACTCCTTCTTCCGCTCCCTGAAGCCGACATATTATTTTTGACAAACTAATTCGTGAATTCGGCTTCTCTTCTTCGCATTCACTTTGCATGTTTATCAATACTACTCTCCTTACTTACTTAACGGTATTTTATTATCCTTTTTGCAGGCTATCGTGAAATTTTTACTGTTTTTGGTTTGTTAATAATAATAATAAGACTGTGATTTAAGTGGGTCGGCTTATAGGTAGGGTTACCATAATTGTGAACCTTCAAACCGGGACAGAAGGAGACCAGTTTTCGCATCCGCCCTCGTGCGTTTTATCGTGACATTACAAATAACCGGGACAAAGTAGTAAACCAGGCGGGACGCCGGGACCAATGTCTAAAACCGGGACAATCCCGGACAAACCGGGACGTATGATAACCCTACTTATAGGTGAGCTACCCTGTAGTTGATTTTACCTCATGCCATTTTCCCTAGGACATCTGAATGTGCGTTCACTTGTTCCCAAGTTCAATGAATTACTACATACCAATTTGATTTTTTCGGCGTAACGGAGACGTGGCTTGATGGTGATTTTGATATTACCAAAATTCAGGTACCGGGCTATATTTTTCATCATCTTCATAGGGCCGGGCGGGGCGGAGGTGTGGGATTTTATATGAAAACATGCTACACTTTCACTGTGACGTTGGAGGAGATTGGGGGTGGTTTGGAGTAAATTTGGGTTGGGACATGCATTGGTGGGAAGTCAGTCTCTATCGGTGTAGTTTATAGATCGGGGCTATCCATGCCCGATTTCCTCCAGCACTTTGAGGACACACTCGGCATTGTTCACCCTTTTTCAGATGAGCTCTATTGTGTTGGGGATTTTAACTTAAATGCTTTAAATCTTATGAACCCCTATGTTACTAAGTTTTTAGATATACTCAATACTTTTAGTCTCAGGCAGTCATTGATGAGCCTACAAGAGTGACTCATTATTCATCGACCCTTATTGATTTTATAATTGTTTGTGAGGATGCTGAGTTGCGGAGCTCTGGCGTGATCGGTGTGCACATATTATAAGCAACTTTTGCTGTCAGGCAAGAAAAGAAAGCATATCTCAACTTCAGGTTTCGAGAGGTTAGTACAAAACAAACGTGGGCGAGGCTAAGGACTTGTAATATCTATTCGAATAAAATAATTGCATCAATCGGTTGTCTAAGGTTTATTTTTAAAGAGCAAATGATAAATAATTGGTTAGAAAATACTTCAAATTTTATTTTTGTCCATTGGACGCTGCACTGTGTGACGCGTCGAATACTAATTCTGTATAGGCAACAGATATTACAGGACCTGTCAAGTTGAGCTGTATGTTTGGTTGCCTAAGCGGAACAAAACCATGGTAAACGGACGTACGTTATAATAATAAAAGTACAAACTTTAAAGAAATTGAATGTTTGTTATTGAGAAACGTAAATATTGAAAATCATCATTATTAAAATCCGATGTATAAAAATATCTTCATTAAAAATCATTTTAAAACAGTCTCTTAAAAAATTTGTTTTAAAACAATCGTTTAAAAAATCGTTTTAAAAAACTTGTTTTAAAAAAATCGTTTAAAAAATCGTTTTAAAAAAATCGTTTAAAAAATCGTTTTAAAAAAATCGTTTAATTAATCGTTTTAAAAAAAATCGTTTAAAAAATCGTTTTAAAAAAATCGTTTAAAAAAATCGTTTTAAAAAAATCGTTTTAAAAAAATCGTTTTAAAAAAATCGTTGAAAAAATTGTTTTAAAAAAATCGTTTAAAAAATCGTTTTAAAAAAATTGATTTTAAAAAAATCGTTTTAAAAAAAATCGTTTTAATAAAATCGTTTATAAAAAACTCGTTTTAAGAAAATCGTTTAAAAAATTGTTTAAAAAAAGATGGTTTATAAAAATCGTATTTATTGAAAATTCTACACAAGAACTAAAAAAGCATAATCAAGAATTCTCTACAGAAATCACCATAACGCATCAGGTACACAAACAAAAATACAAAAAGTTCATTTTAACAATAAGATCTTTATTCGCATTCACATTGCATGTAATAAAATTAATCTATTAAAACTATAATACATAGACAATAATAACACTACAGTTTAGACGAATTTATACCATATAGTACATAACATTTATTTATTATTCTTCTTGTATCATTTATTCAATCATATAATAAAATACTATAAAAATAGTTGTATCACAGCTTGATATAAAGCTATAGTCACGAAATTCACCACAGAGGACTCACTGGCTGAGTTTATTTGGCCGGACGAGGCCGTTTCGGGAAGACTTGGAGGAACTTGAGGACCACCCCTAATTAGTAAGATTCGTTTAGCATAAAATTTTCTAACGTCGAAGGGTTTCGAGGGTTGGTCACCACGGTCTCCACATGTTTTGATTGGGCACGTTCTGCACCTCCACTCTTGTTGGGGGTGAGTTTGGGGGTGTATAGCTCCTCTGGGGGTACTGCTGGAGGTTTTGGGAGACGTTGTCCAGTTGCCGGACGCAAGAACTCAGATGTTGGAGGAGCTTTCTTCCGGCATTGGGCTCGATGACCTCCGCCGGGGCGGTTAGAAATTGGGAGACTTCCTGGGCGCATTGGGTGAACCCGGCTCTGAAGCGGTCGGCGTAGCTGTTTTGATTTTCTGAGGGAACCACCAATTGTTGCTGCCTCTTGAGGGTGTGGAGGTGGCGCACTGTCAGCTCGAGGATGTCAGCTTTCTCAAGTTTCGAAACGTTTTCCCCTTCGCTTTGCAGGGCCGTCACCATCAACTCCTTCAGTTCGTCCAGACACCTGTTGATCCTGGCTCTTCTCTTCCTCTCCAGCATGGGTTTCATAACTTTCCTGTACTGGTAAGTCCTGGAAATCGGTTCTTCCGAATATTCGTTGCTGGGAACCATGTAGGTCGTGGGTGCCATCGTGTTCTTCATTTAGTTCCGAAGATCGAAGAATTCAAAAAACACTAATCACTTAAAATCACTTATCCAAATGATTTTGTTCGTCTTGTTCTAAACTCGGTTTCACTAGTAACCAGCGACTGCTAGTAACAACTGTCTAATGTTCGTTCAATGATAATAGTAGAAACTGTCTAATAGTTAAAAGTTGAAACAACGTAAAAGCAATGATCAAAGCAGTCTGAGAAGCGCTCGTGCGATCGAGAGTGCTGCGAGCAAGCGAGCGAACTTTTGAATGAATGGTTCCGCGCCCGATGGTTTGTATATATCGCACGTTCCGACCGAGTGGTGGGGGGCACGGCCCTCTAGATGCGTCGGATCGCAGCCCTCTAGATGCGTCGGGTTGCGTTATCGTGCAGCGGAATGCGCTTTGTAAACACCCCTATTGGCGAGGGGTGGCTAGTTAGGGCCCCTGTGCATCGGTTTCTTCAGAACCCTCGTTACACAATGGGGGCTGAGGATTACCGGAATGGGGTGGCTTTGTCAAGGTAATGAGGGTGCATTCTTGAGCGTGTGACTTTCGCATGCTCGGAATGCGCCGCCCTCTTTATGAATTTTCGCGCTTGCACTTTTGTTTTCGTTCGATTGGATTGTTCTTTTTTTTTTGCTTGTTTGATTTTGTTTATTTGGTTTTGTTCGTTTGTTTTCCCTTGGGCGATTTCATTTATTGGTACTTGTTTATTTTATTTTCGTAATTTGTTTTTCGTCATTTGTTTTTCTTAATTCGTTTGTCTTTAATTCGTATGTTTTTAATTCGTTTATCTTTAATTTATTTGTCTTTAGTTTGTTTCTCTTTATTTGTTTCAATATTTGTGTATATTAACCACCTAACTTCATCCTATTGTATTATTATTATTATTATTTGCGTTATTGTACGCGGTATAATGTATAAGTGTACATGATAACATGTATATGTGTACATAAATACGATATAAAAGAATGAACAGAAGGTAAAACCATTACAATAATAATGCAATTAGTAGGAAAAAAGTAGGAAGAAAAAAGATAGGAGTATTATAATAATATCACAAGCTGAAAGAAAAGGAAGGTATAGAAATAAAAAAATACAATAAGTAGAAGGTATAATCCGAGCGCAGCATCGAACAGGAAAAAAGTGTCAAATCGCATCCCTCGTCTCAAGAAAGAAACAATCGAGGGTCGTCGTATGTCCGGCTCGCGCTGCGCGGCCAGCCAGCGAAACAAACGCCGGCGAGCGCGAGCACGGCCTGCTGCCTGTGCCTCTGCGAGCTCCTTCACTTCGTGGGACGCGCGGAACCGCCGGGTTCCCACGGGTTCTCGCCGCACACAACAACCATCCATAGCACACTACACAGATGCTCGTTCGCCCGTCCGCTTTGCGCGTCGTCTTCAGAACCACCTGGCTCTACATACATACATCTAGCTGGCTAGCTGGCTGTTCGCTGCTCGCCTCTAGCTGGCTTCCCTGCCGGCCGACGCATCGCGGCAGGCCTTGCAAGCCTTGCTTGCCTGCTTGCCCGAATGCCCAAATGCGTACACGAATGCAGCAGCTCTGGTAAATGCTGCTCGACTGCACTTTACTTACACTAAATGCTTGACAATTAAATAGTAATAATCTAGTGGATAGTAATGTACTAAATAGTAATCTATTAAATAGTAATCTACTAAATAGTAATGTACTAAATAGTAACCTACTAAATAGAAATCTACTAAATTTACTAATAAAATTACAAAACAACAAAAATTGTGGGTACCAATCGGGCTAAAATAGTCCGTGAAATAAAATAAAAATGGTTTATTTCCTGAACATACCTCGTATATTCACTAAATATCACAACGGAGAACATGCCCTGAATAAACGTCGCTTATTATCAGAGTAATGATGAAAATGATGTCTGTTCACACAATCGTTCTTGTGAAATCTGACTTGATCAGAATACACCATTTTATGTATAGAAATAGAAATAGAAAGAGAAATAAAAATAGAAATAGAAAATCTGGTGATAATAATTCCTGATGAAATTATACATATTATGTTGTGGTAGTTATAAACATCGGAAATATTTTCTTTAATTTATATAGATACGTATGCATACATAGTTCTATAGAGGTATAACACAGTTAGGCAACAACAAAGAAAAATTTTGTAGCCCTTGTTATCTCATACAACATTAAATGAAATTATTTCAGGATTGATGAAATGAAAATATGCATACCTAGGTATAAATATTAATTTTCATATATTCAAACTTTCAATTTATTTTACATGTTTTGATCACAATTAAATTTACATATTTTGATCACAATTTAATTTATATATTTTGCTCACAGAAATATGAATTTTATATTGCAAATATGTCATATTTTAATCTGAATAAATACCAATATAATTACTGAATAAATATCAATACAATTATTGGGACTTCGAGCTCGCTCGCTTCGCGAGTTCGCCGCCTCGCGCCTCCGGCGCTCGATTTTAATAGACTAAACTGGAGTTTAACGTTTTATTACAGTTTGGTTCAAAAGAATATTCATTTTCAATTTAAGTTTTGTGTCCATAAATATAAATATTAATTCTTTTTTATTTTCTTGGGTTTTTAAATATTCATTTTCATATTCAAACTTTCAATTTACATATTTTGATCACAATCAAATTTACATATTTTGATCACAATTTAATTTATATATATGAATTTTATATTCCAAACATGTCATATTTTAATCTGAATAAATACCAATATAATTACTGAATAAATACCAATGTAATTACTGAATACAATATAACTATTGAGACTTCGAGCTCGCTCGCTTCGCTCGCTCGCCGCCTCGCGCCTTCGGCGCTCGTTTTTAATACACTAAACTGAAGCTTAACGTTTTATTACAATGTGGTTCAAAAGTGTATTCATTTTCACTTAAAGTTAATATATATCCATAGATATAAATATTTGCCAATGGTTTGAAAAACAATCTTATAACCTAATGAATAATGAAAACTTATGAAAATAAAAGTAAATGTTTTATAATTTAAACTATTTCAGTTTAATTTAGTAAATTAAACGGGGAGCTATAGAACAACTAAATTATTAATAAAATAATAAAATAAATTAAACCTGTTTCTATAAGACTTTTATAAATTAGTTCAATCCTAATTTTACATAATCATGGTGTATGCGATTTAGGTTGTGTCCAACTTTTATATACTTACTAAAATTACATCCTGCCTGTTCTACTTAAATATTTACATAATAATAAAATGATTGGCAATTCCCAATACTAAACACTACATACGTTTTATTTTGGTTGTTTTGTTGATTGTTGAGATATAGTTGGTTTATTGTAAATAATTCTAATTGGTTTAAATAAAACTTGATAAAATTGTGAAATTAATGACTGGTGATAGGAACCGGAAAAAAAGTAGTGCTCTATGTTATCGTCGGATAAACGTGTCATTTGGTACTTACTTGTAATTGAAACTGCTTGTTGTAGAAAAATTTTAAATGATCAATCATTAAAAACTCTTGGTTTTATAATCAAAACTTTAGGTGCAAAATGTTATTGTTGGTGACGTTCAATAATTGCTATTTACACGTTTCATATATGAATGTATATATACACATTGGGATCTCTTGTATGCATATTCTGTTAAGTAGCGATAATAATGATAATAAAGATAATTGTTCCGGTGTTAGTGCTCTGCTGGCACTGACTCTACTTCTAGTGCAGGTTTTAATACTAATATATGGTGTTAGTGCTGAGTTTGTTATTGATATTAATATTGATATTGGTGTTGATATTAGTATTGATGTTGACATTGATATTGGTGTTGATATTAGTATTGATGTTGACATTGATATTGGTGTTGATATTAGTCTTGATATTAGTCTTGATATTAGTATTGATATTGGTGTTGATATTGATGTTGATATTGGTGTTGATATTGATGTTTATATTGATGTTGATATTGGTGTTGATATTGATGTTTATATTGATGTTTATATTGATGTTGATATTGGTGTTGATATTGGTGCTAATATTACTGCTGATTTCAAAGTAGGTGCTGGTGCTAATGTTGGTGCTGATGCTGATGCTATTGCTGTTGCTCATGCTGTTAGTCATGCTGTTGGTCATGCTCATGTTATTTATTGCTCTTGCTGTTGCTGGTATTATTGCTGGTGTTTTGCCGGTGCTATTGCTGGTGCTATTACTGGTGCTAGCTGATGCTGGTGTTAATGTCGGTCTTGGCGCTGATTGCCGGCCACACGCACACGTCGTTTCTTCATCATCATCGAGCAGGCTGCCTACCGTGAGAACCGGCGGTGATCGGCCGCGATCTTCGCGAGAAGAGAGCGAAAAGGAAGAACAAGAAGATACAGCTTCCTTTATGGACGCCGTTGGAGCAGTTTGTTTTTGTCCGAGATCTTTATCTCCTTTATTTTCGACCGGTACTGGTGCGCCAGATCTTGTTCGGAAGAGGAAACAACCGACGCGATTTATAGGCGGCGGCTTAGCTCACGTAAACGTATTTTCTATATGTATAAATATCTAGGTACTTATCTTATATAAATCTAACGTATATGCACATAAACTATCGTTAATATATCCATTGGCGGCATAATAAATACGTAGGAATACTTACATAAAAGTTATCCAATAGATTTGTATCTATTTCATGCGCGTATACAGATTATAAACTAACATAACACAATAAAAAGAAATCTACCCCTAATAAAAAACAAATCATTTATCTGTCAACTGTCATTTACTTGTCAACTGTCATTTACTTGTCAACTGTCATTTACTTATCAACTGTTATTTACTTGTCAACTGTCATTTACTTGTCAACTGTCTTTTACTTGTCAACTGTCATTTACTTGGGTTATATGTGGTATAAGTAATAAATAATATGGTATAAGAAATAAATAATATGACATAAGAAATAAATAATATGATGTAAGAAATAAATAAGTAATATAAGTGCTTACATAATCATGCAAGTCGCATCTATTGGGCGATTAGAATGCAGGGGCTGCGTTCCCAAAGGCCTTTGGAAGGACGCGGATGCCTGGTCGCATGCTTTCTCGTAGCGGCGATGAAGCACAGGAACGCTGGAAGAAAGGTGTCTAGAAATTTTAATTGCTCTCACATTTGTAAACAATAGTCAGGCTTAGGAAATTCCCATACATACTGATGTGAGCAGGCACGGCCTGCTTGATGGATACGTGCGGGCGTTCCTCGCCTACTTTGCCCGCAATATAAATAACATACAGTGTGATTATTTACCTATTATAAGCTCGGTTAACCTAACCTAAGCTCAGCTAACCTAACCTAATATTGCGAGAGCTAACCTAACCTAATATTATTAGAGCTAACCTAACCTAATATTATTAGAGCTAACCTAACCTAATATTGCGAGAGCTAACCTAACCTAATATTATTAGAGCTAACCTAACCTAATATTATTAGAGCTAACCTAACCTAATATTATTAGAGCTAACCTAACCTAATATTGCAAGAACTAACCTAACCTAATATTGCAAGAGCTAACCTAACGTAATATTGCAAGAACTAACCTAACCTAATATTGCAAGAGCTAACCTAACCTAATATTGCAAGAGCTAACCTAACCTAATACAATCAGACCTAACCTACAAAGTCTCAGGTGACGTCTGAGGCATGATTCATTTTATATGCGGATTTTACGACTCACACTGTATATCAGCGCCTGCCTATGTGCATCGCTTGTTAATCACCGCCTATTGCTCACATTATTAACCATTGATTACATTAGACATTGTTGATATCAAACATTGCTGACACGAAACATTCATTGCTTATAAGCAAGTATACATGTATATGTATGTGAATACAATGTATACATGGCACAATGTGTACATGGCACCAGTACTGCATGAGATATTGCTTATAATATTAGGACTTTGCTTATATTAAAGGCTTCGCTTATATTAAAGACTTCGCTTTTATTAAAAGCCTCGCTTACATACTTCTGCCGCAATCGAACATTTGAATAGCGCTTGAATATTCGAAACAAGCGAACGCAACAATGCGATGCTCCATTGTTTGGGCTTTCGTGAATAATCTTCTGCATCGCAATAGGCTTTGGGAGTTCGGTTTCGGGCCTTGTTCACACGCTACATTTATTTTTATGTAAGGCGAAGAAATGTTAGTTATAACAACGTTCATAATAATAATGTCAATAATAGTAATAATAACAATAATAATAATAACAATAATAGTAATAATAACAATAATAGTAATAATAATAACAATACCAACTAAGACACATTGCCATTGCATTGTGTTTGTTTCGTTTTGTTTTGTTTATACTTTGTTTCGTGCATTATTTTGTTTTTTGTTTTATTAATTTAGCTAAATGGTTGGTGTGCCTGTAAGTATTGTAACCTGGCATAAAAGCGCTCAGCTTCTTCTTCTTCTTCTTCTCATTCTCTTACGTACAGATAGTTATACAGGCAGTCCTGACTACAGGCAGTAGGCGTGGGGCTCGTGCAACCGTGAGAATCGGGTAAGCCGTGCACCGCAGTCTACTTGATTACCGCTTCCGTTAACTGATTGAACGGCTCGCTCCCACAATTATATAGCAATTTACAATCGACGTCGCTATCAACTGTGTAACAGCGAGCGCTCGCTCGCTCACTCGCTCGCCATAGAACTGCTCGTGAGCCGCTCCATTGGCCGCTGCCAATTGTTTCGCGTTTTTTGTTTCGCTCTCTTGTTTCGCTGTTTTTTTCGCTTTTTTTGTTTCGCTTTTATGTTTCGTTTTTTTTGTTTCGCTTTTTTGTTTCGTTTTTTTGTTTCGTTCTTTTTGTTTCGCTTTTTTTGAATCGTTTTTTTGTTTCGCTTTTTTGTTTGTTCTTTTGCTTCCCTTTAGTTTGTTTGGCCTTCGTCGTTTGTTACCATGTTATTCCTTTGTTATCGCGGTTTTTTCGTTTTCATAGGTTTTTGTTTTCTGACGTTTTCTTTTGTTTTCTTACGATTTCTTTTGTTGTTTTACGTTTTCTTTTGTTTCCTTACGTTCTCTTTTGTTTCCAACGTTCTCTTGCATATCCTTATTTGTATGCATATTTTCTTTCTCTCTCTCTCTTTCTCTCTCTCGAAATTCTCCTTCGTTTTCTGAAAAATTTCGTTCATTCTTTTCTCTTTTCTTTAATTTTCAATCATTTCCCTCTCGTTTTTGTAGCAGTTTTAATGTGTTTGAAACAGTTTCAAAGTTTTTGCAGCAGTCCAGTGTTCTAATTATCTTTTTTTAAATTTATTCAGCTTGGTTATTTTTAATATACTGGGTGACTGCAAATTAAGCGCATAAATTGAAATAGATGAATGTACGTTATTTTCGAGTATAAGTCCAAGATTATTTTAACATACAGTGAACTTCGCTTATATGTACAGGGTGTTCAGATGAATATGTAACATAAAAACTGCC
Organism: Quadriops clusia; assembly: GCA_033557875.1. NCBI lineage: Eukaryota > Metazoa > Arthropoda > Insecta > Coleoptera > Hydrophilidae > Quadriops > Quadriops clusia. The sequence continues at coordinate 18,296 of JAWQRP010000780.1, forward strand.
GCTTCTTTGGTGCGCTTTTGCCGCCTCTTTGTAGATCAAACAACGCCGCGTTTTTTTGCGTTACATATTCACCTGAACACCCTGTATATGGAAATAGTGATAAATGGTACCTACTGGACAGTACCGGTATGGTTACTGACACCACTAATTTTCTCTCAAGTTTATGCAAAGTCGGCCGACTGGGCCCATCCCCGTGATCTGGCCGCAGGACTCGTGAGAACCGATCGTCGGCGGCCGTGAAAAAAGCGAAACAAAAGTCGGCCGCAGAAGAAGCCAAATTACCGAGCCAGCCCACTGGCTCGGCCGATCTCACGGCGGCAAAAAGTCGGCTGGAAACGAGAGGAAAGCGCGGAAAAAAGAGCGAGAGGCAGCCTTGACGATCCCATGGCACGCTAGATTAGCCGCTGTTGCGCCGCTAAATCACTACGTGGCGCTGTCTTCGTCGCTCGCGCTCGGGAGACAGCGGAGGGAGAGAAAGGCCTGCTCGATCGAGCACCTGCTCTCGGTTCCCACGAGTCGACGCCGGAAGTCCAATTAAAGCTTCCAAAGCCACCTCGGATCGCATTAATAAGGATTCTGTGAGCGAAATGCGTGTTGCTCGCTCTCTTCGTAATTACATCTCTCGAAATTAACTCGCCTTGGACTACATATACACGCTCATAGGTTTGTTATCTTTTGGTAGGCACACCGACACACTAAGGCCTCTTATGTACACTAATACTCGTTGTACATACTAACAGTTCTTGCTCGAATACGTCATACACTAATACCTCATATACTAATACGTCATACACTAATACCTCATACACTAATACGTCATACACTAATAGCTCATATAGTAATACGTCATACACTAATACCTCATATAGTAATACGCCATACACTAATACCTCATACTAATACGTCATACACTAATACCTCATATACTAATACGTCATACACTAATACGTCATACAGTAATACGTCATAGTCTAATATGTCATACACTAATATTTCAATGCATTATACATTCATATCTCAAACACTAATACATATCTGGTACACTAATTCATATCTGATACACTAAAACCTCTCGTACTACTTATTACCCAGTTTCAAAGAACTCAAAAATAAGACGTTTAAAATACTTATGTGTTTAAAAAATAATAGAAAATAATAAAGAAAAAATAATATTAACAAATATGATAAGAATAATCATAGTAATAATACTCACAATAATTATAATGATAATAATTAGAATCACAATAATTATAATGATAATAATTAGAATCACAATAATTATAATCATAATAATTATAATAATAATAATAATAACAACAATAACAAAGAAATCTAAAAGGAAGTACATAAATACATACATTTATACCGCAACTAATGGTAAAAGGGGAACCCAATCCGGCCCTGTCCCGGATCAAATGGACCAAAATTCCGTCTCGCTCAGATTTCCCGCTGGAAAGAGACAGAGCAATAAAGAAAACGACCGGCATAATAAGTAGTAACGCGCACGAGACTCGAGATTGTACATTTCTTTAATGATAATCACATCGCGCGCGACAGAGAGGGCGCGCTCGCGCCCAGCCGAGTCAGACAGAGAGGAGGCGAGCAGAGCGTGTTGCGCTTGTTTCGGGGAGGGGGAAGGTCACCAGTGCACGCTGTTCTTCTGTTTTGGGAAGCTATGAGCGAGTGCGTTCCCACGCTTCTGTGATGGTATGCACGACGCGAGTTGTCTCGAGCTAGGGGGCCCCAGGGGGCTGGGGGGCCGCAAGGGGGGTTGGGTCATGCTACCGCGTGCGATCGACGACGTTGACGTGCGGGGCACAGCACCTGCCGACCCGTAACACGTGCTAACACTGCCAACTCGATTTTTTCGCCGCGTTAGGCGGCCAGGGCCGGACTGGGTTGCTTGATTTTAGTTTGTTTGGTTTGGGACTGCGCTTGAATGGTTCGCTACCTTGCTAACTTATTTAATTCTTGCTAGCTTATTTAATATTTGCTAGCTTGTTAAATATTTACTAACTTATTAAATATTTACTAACTTAATAAATATTTACTAACTTATTAAATATTTACTAACTTATTAAATATTTGCTAACTTATTAAATATTTGCAAACTTATTAAATATTTACTAACTTATTAAATAATTACTAACTTATTAAATATTTGCTAACTTATTTTTTATTTGCTAATTATACTATTTTTTAATCCTCTTTCATTTTTAATTCTTTTTTTTTTCAAAATAGTATAATTTTAAACATTTAATATTTTTACATTATATATATATATATGTCATATTTTTAAGTATACTTAGATTTTTACGTAATTATTTTATATACTTAGATTTTTATATAAAGTTTTTATATAAACTTTTTATATAAAGTTTTTATATCAAGTTTTTCTATAAACTTTTTATATAAAGTTGTGTATGTACAATACCCCACTTTATAGTCACGTCACAGTCCTTCCGTATTAAATAGATGTGTTACGTACATACACATAAATTTACCCTCCGTAGGGGACGTCCCCTTTACTTCCTTCTTCCGGGTTTCCGATTGGTCCATGCGACCCTCTCAGTGCGCTATGGAAAACAATTGAAATCACGAATCCCTGGTCGCGTCACAAAACAATTGCCTTCCGTGTTGGGAATAGGGACACATGGCCACTAGATTCAGTTAGCGCGAAATTTCCGAAGGGTTCACATCCGCGTTTCGGACATCTTCAGTGCAATTCGAAACGTGGTATTCCATCTTGTGTGCTGTGTATGTGTTCATGTGTGCTTACGAAGTTACATTACAATTTTGGATTACAGTGATTGACATATTTATTTGTACGTACTTTTTTGGATTACCATTATCTACGATACGTATCCCTTGGATTACTAATTATCTATTGTTATCATTAATATTAGTACTAGATTATCATTAATATTATTACTACATTATTTACTAATGAAGAAAATATTACATATTATTGAACTCTTTACATATTATTATTTGATTATTTCAACTTAGTTTCATTTCTTTTTGCATTATTGCCCATAACCTCAAATATGCAGATGAACCCGTAATTTAACGACGCGGCAGCAGTGAATCATGCTCAGACTTGCGAAGGGCACCCTTTTTTCCTTTTCTGGGGTCTTCAGCAAGAACCAACAAGACGCACAAAGGCCGCACACCTGCTCGATATTCCCACGATGAGCCGCCTTGATTTTGCTGACGGGGACGCGATTTGAGCGAGAACGGTCGCGGTAGGCCGGCCAGGGGGAGGGGGCCCACATGGCCCTCTTTAATATTAATGACCCTGCGTGACACGAACGCCAAGCGATGCTAATTTGTTAATTACTACATTGGCCGAATGCGCCAGCTCTTCGTCTGGACGACGAATGCACGGAATCGTTAACTTTTGAGTCGTTTGTTTAATTTTGCATAATAAGTATGTACAAGTAACAACATTTTTGTTCAAATCGGTAAAGGTTTAAATTGACATAGGTACTCTTAAATTTATGTATGTAGAAATCTGCATATTGTTATTAAATCCTCATATTGTTAAATCTGAATAATATTATTAAATCTGCACAATGTTATTAAATCTGCATATTGTTAAATCTGCAAATTTTTTCTAAGTTTACCACTATTTTTTTTAATTTTTACTTTTTGCTCATGTTTGCCTCTAATCTGTAAATATTTCCCGAATGATATCAACACCAAATTAAACTATGTATACATTTTTATTTTTTTATCCTAGTACAATATTTACATATATATAGTACTTGCTTATGTCAATATTTTGTCCAATTAATTGATATTTATTCACATATAAACGATTCTTGGAATAGGTTAAGAATAAATAAAATTTATAAAAGAAGTAAGGATCAGAGAGAAATAGATAAAGTAGGAGGAAGAGGTAGAGACAGTCAGATATATAGTGGGATAGTCTCTTAGCAACGTCTAACCTAACCCCAAAAATTTGATTATTATCATTGTTGTGATGATGATTATAATCATTCTAATTATAATTTCTATTGTTATTATTAAGTAAATAAATATGCAAATAAGTACATGGGTCGCACCCACTGAGCACAACGGGGTAGCAAAGGCGAGGAGGCATAAGGGGTGAAGAAGGGACGGGGGCGAGCGCGACCAAAGCTTGAGGGCGCAAAGGCCCGAGGCCCTCGTTTAAATCCCCTGCTTACTACGACCTCTGATGCGTGCGTAGCACATAACGTATTCGTTTCGCGCCATGTGCAATGTCGTAGTAGGCCATGGCAAAGTGGCGGCAGGTGCTTCCCGATCCTGGGAACCTCCGAGATCTCCAAGTTCCCACACCCGTGGATGCACCTGGCTATCTGCGATTCTGCTTCACCGTTGCTTTTCGATGGGGTACCACGTGTGCGAAGGGTGCCTGGAAGACGACCAAGTGACGACGTCACGACCAACTCGCGGAGGCCTACCCTCACCCCGCAACAACTTGTTCTACCGCATACATATGTGTACTTCTACATATTTACCCAACCTCCCTTATTAAACAACGAAAAACCGATTAAAATATAAAATAAAATGTATATATATAAATAATTACATTTAGGATAAATTACAATTAATTGTACTACCTACAAGGGTAAAAATACAAAAAAAGTTGAAATTGCGATATTGAGAAGGTCTAGCGAAGAGCGCCCAAATCTAAACGCCACCTACTGCATAGAAAACAAACGATAAAAACAAGGCATTGCTCGCTAAACCAAGCGATTGCACGCTGACACAAATTGGCTATTTTAAACCCCAAATTTTTTATTTCGTGGATGCTTTTTGCACCCCAACGCGAGAATAAACTCCAAACTCGTCGTTAAGCGCTATTTTAAATCTCCAACCCCGATTTTAAGTCCGGGAGAAACGCGCAAAAATGCCTAATTTTTGACAACTCGTTGACAGTTCCCTAAGTAGCCATGATGAGTGCGTCATACACGTGCGACAAAGGCGATTTTATGCAACTCTGCGTGCGATAGACAAAGAGAGGTTAGTCCAATTATATGTGGTTACAATGAGTGTTGTTACCGGGGGTAGTTGAAGAGTAATGCACCCGTATCTCTATAATCACGTTTAACTTCGCAAAATTCTAATAATACGAAGATATATGATTTGATTTCATTTGATATATCATTGCATGACTATTTAAATTGCATAACGAAACGAAATTATTACCAACTAGTGAAGAAAGACAAATTATGAAAAAATAATAAACTATAAAAAACATTAATTATGAAAAAAAAAAAAAAAAGCATAAATAATGAGAAAGAATAAATAATGAAAAATAATAAATAATAAAAAATAATAAATAATGAAAAATAATAAATAATGAACAATAATAAATAATGAAAAATAATAAATAATGAAAAATAATAAATAATGAAAAATAATAAATACTGAAAAATAATAAATAATGAAATAATAAATAACGAAAAATAATAAATAATGAAAAATAATAATGAAAAATAAAAAATAAAGAAAAAAAATAAATAAAGAAAAATAA
>JAWQRP010000781.1:0-23790 GCA_033557875.1 Quadriops clusia
AAAAGTCTTCTATATGAAAAGTCTTTTATATGAAAAGTCTTCTATATGAAAAGTCTTTTATATGAAAAGTCTTCTATATGAAAAGTCTTTTATATGAAAAGTCTTCTATATGAAAAGTCTTTTATATAAAAAGTCTTCTATATGAAGTCTTCTATATGAAGTCTTCTATATGAAAAGTCTTCTATATGAAGTCTACTATATATAAAGAAACCTCCAAATTAATTTAAATAATAATTAAGCAGTCGGCTAGATCAAACGACCGATTATTTAAGCGCTGACTAGCCCAAAGAGTGAAGCGTCAAGATTTATTGTCGGCTTAACCCAAATTGTTATCAAGTCGACCTGGAAGTTTGGGACAATTGCCATTGCCAAATTGTCCCGCATGGAAAAGATTGCTCGCTAATAACGTGCTCGCTAATAATGGGCGGCTATTTTTAGTGCGCCCTCTTGTGACATAATTCCCTGGCGCACGCTACATTACTCCCCTACACGAGTCCATACTTAATTAAATCTAATCAAGACAATATTAAAGTTAATAACGCGTCTATAATATGAAAATGGTCTCATATTGCTTTTGTATAGTAGAGTAAGTAATATTATAGTACGTACTTATTTTTATAATAATAATTTTTATAATAATAATTATTATAATAATAATTATTGTAATAATAATTATTATAATAATAATTATTAGAATATTAATTATAATAATAATAATTATTATAATTATAATAATGTAATAATTATTCGCACGGGACTATTAATTATTATTTAAGTAAGTAACATTTATTACCCTCATAATTTTATTAGCTTGTTGTTGAGATTATCGAATTTTTGCTGCGCAAAAAACCAAGTTAACTCCGCTGTAACAAACGAACCGTGAAGACAAACAGGCTGTCTTGTATCCCAGCGAGAGCTCTCGTTATGCAGGAAAATAAAAAGCGCTTAAAATATAGATGTGAGAACAGAGGGCCCAAACAACTGGCCTGATGTATTGTGGCAATAAAACATTCAGTCCTGGCAAAGGCTCAACTGGGAGCGGAAGTGGAACACGCCACTGTCTGTCAACAGGAAAACAAGTTTTGCTTAAAAAGGGGGCAATAATCGGGGAACTGATGAAGGGGTTTTCTAGCTAAAATTCACAGAAAGAAGTCATGAAACTCAAAAATAGACAACGAAAAAAAATTAAAAATATACAACGAAAAAAAAAATTAAAAATAAACAACGAAAAAAAAATTAAAAATATACAACGAAAAAAGTTATAAAACATTTTATGCTCGCTTGGTAGGCCTTTGATAGCGTAGGGGGTTAAAATGTGAGGAGGATGACAAACTCCCAGATTAACCTCCACAAGCATTTAATATCTCTACTGCTGACCTTTGTCGCGCGAAAGGTTCAAAGGGAATTTTGCAAATTAAATTCTCATGCTTCAGGAATTCGACTTTGTGGGTGGCTTAAGGCATATATATGTGCTTAAGGCCATTAAGGCATCGCGATACATCACAGGCGCCTTGTCTTGTTACCTGTACAGGAATTAAAACAAACAATGCCAGATTAAAACGTGAGGCATCAAAGGAAGCAAGAAGGATACAAGAAGGAAGCGAACCTTGCTTCCTGCACACGTGTCTCATTATTACGACTCATGTTAACAAGCTGAAATGTTCCAACAATCGATTACGATTTTATTTGAATTTTTTGTATACGCATCAGCTCGCTAGTGGTTGATGAATGTAAACTACTTATTAAGAAAAAATAATTTACTGAGTTTTAATAGAATATTTATAAGTATACAGATTAATTAATATAATAAAATAAATAAATACTAATAAAAGTTTAATAAATAATGTTGTTTAGAAAATTATTAATGCTTTATTTCGTACATAAATTATTTTATTCCCTACATGAATTTTGATCGTAAACGGAGAATTTCCAATTTGGAATGAAAACTCGATTCGGTTTGCTACTAGTAGTCTTGCTTTGGGAGATTTACGGCCCTCTCAAACCCCCATGCATATCTTATTGAATCAATATTTCATTAGAAGCTAAACTTTGAGTTTGATAGGAATTTTATAGCAGTAGTGCCCGGTCTGTACGGAAAACCGTTTCTCATTACTTTGGGAAATCTATACAGTTTCTCACAAAAAAATAGTTACGAAAAAATATAGTTACAAAAAAATATAGTTACGAAAATATAGTTATGAAAAATATAGTTACGAAAAAATATAGTTACGAAAAAATATAGTTACGAAAAATAGTTTCCCAAAGGAAAATATAGATTCTCAGAGGATAAAAAACGTTTTTAGCTATTAATACTCGTTGTATTTCACAAGAAAACAACGAACAAACGTATAAAATTATAGCTTCGTGGGTGTCTTTGTCGCTTTGAGGCGCCGAATCGCTCACCAGATACTCGAAATTGTGAATCGAACGCTTCATTTAGATTCAGCTCATATTTCAATGATGTAACATGCTACCAAAGCGGTGCTTTACAAAGGGATTTCACTAATTACTTATCTTGCATATGAAATAAGTTTAACAATTTTGTAGTAAAATATCTTTAAATATCTTGTTAGTAAAATTTAATATTTCATTTTGCACGCTTATGAAACTAGTTCCTTATAATATAAAAAACAATTATTAGGTATATTAAGTGTATTCAAAATTAGATAAATAAAAAAAACATGTTTATTTCCCCAAGGATTTGTTTGATTAATCTGTTCGTGCGAATTAGATCAAGTATGTAAATTTCATTAAAGCCGTGCTAATATAACCAAACAAATGCAAATTAACAACGCTAACGGAATAACAACAATAATTACTATTATCAATAAGTGATTTGTCGAAAATGAAACGATTCCTCCGAGTTGCTATACTAATAAGACTACATCATCGTTTACAATAAAATCATAGATTATGTACATAAGCTCATGTACATAAGCACATGTACATAAGCACATGTAAATAAGCTCATGTACATAAGCACATGAAACACATGAACACGTAAGAAGCCTTGAATTTGTTATCTACTAGGTCGTTTTCATTATTTACTAACAATCGAATCGGACACCAATCGAATAGGCTCTAATCGAGATGGCCACCAAATGAAATGATCATCAATCGAAATGGTCATCAATCGAAATGGTCATCAATCGAAATAGTCATGTCCATCAATCGCACTTATAGCAGCCAGTAACTACTATTACTAACTCATAAGACGTGCCACTTAATTGTTTTTCGTTGATGAGTTTCCATTGATAAACATGGAGGATAAGTGAAATAACTAAGGAAAAATGAGACACAAATTGAAGCAAACGGAAAATGAAGCAAAAGAAAAATGAAGCAAAAGGAAAATGAAGCAAAAGGAAAATGAAGTAAAAGGAAAATGAAGCAAAAGGAAAATGAAGTAAAAGGAAAATGAAGCGAAAGGAAAATGAAACAAATTAAAAAATTAAACAAAAGAAGATATGAATGAAATAAGAAAAAACAAATTAAATAAGAAAAAAAAACAAATCAAACAAGGAAAAATAGATCAAATAAGGAAAAATGAGACAAATAAGAGAAAAACGAACCAAATAAGGATAAACGAAACAAATAAGGAAACCCGAGGACGTTTCGTTCACCGATGTGTTTTGACGGGCCTTTGAAAAGGTTAAAGCAATTCTTTTACATCGAGTTTTCCATTCTTCTAAATCGCATCGCTCATAAATGTTTAAAATCTATCTATCGCCCGTTCGTGCACGAGCCATAAAGCTCGCGAGTTCATAACTTCGTTTCCCAAATTATGTTAAACAACCCTAAAGCCGGGTTCTTTTGTGAAAAATAACCGCGCAAAGATGTATGGAAACTTGAATTGGGTTTAACGAGCGGCTGGCCGGGAAAGGTAATGAAGTTTGGTGGAATTTATGTTGTAGGTGATTCAATTTGGGAGAGGCCGAATTTGTGTTTGTTACTCTTTATGTTGTTACCTCTTTATGTTGTTGCCTCTTTATGTTGTTGCCTCTTTATGTTGTTGCCTCTTTATGTTGTTGCTCTTTATGTTGTTGCTCTTTATGTTGTTGCCTCTTTATGTTGTTGACTCTTTATGTTGTTGCCTCTTTATATTGTTGACTCTTTATGTTGTTGCCTCTTTATGTTGTTGCCGCTTTATGTTGTTGCCTCTTTATGTTGTTACCTCTTTATGTTGTTTCCTCTTTGTTTGTTGCTCTTTATGTTGTTACTTTGTATGTGTTTATTTTATATATTATTGAATATGTCTCTCCTAATCTATTGAATTAAACTGTAACGATTGTATTTAGTGTGAAGAGATAAAAATAGCGCCTCCGCCATTTGTGCAGGTATAGGACTGTTGTCATTATACAATTCAGAGCCGCCCATTCATGTTATTATGACCTGCATAACGCTGCCATAACAGACTTCTTTCCCTCAGCCCATTGAAAGCCCAAGATGACTGATGCTGGGTCGTTAGTTGGCCATCTCCGGACATGATAATAATAATAATCATTACAATACAGTAACCTCTCGGTTATCCGACCTATTGCAATAGATCTAATAAGTTAAAAAGTTAAAGGGAACAAAACTACGTTTACGATTGTATAAAACAACAATCATAAAAACGTAAAATCACATGAAAATCACTACATATGTAGTTTATTTGTGGGTTTAATGATAGCCGAATTGCGCGCATTTCGCTTTATAGCATCTTTATTTTAGTACATGCATCAACATTGGATCCTAATTCTAAATTGTTTATTTGAGTACGTGCGTAGTTGCAGTTTTACTTCTTCATAAAAGCTCGCGAATTCAAGGACGCAATAACATATTATAAATATTTATTTAAATATTATAAAATATTATTAATATTTATTTAAATATTATAAAATATTATTAATATTTATTAGTAATATTTTATATTATTAATATTTAATAATAATTTCAAATATTATTAATATTTATTAATAATATAAAGTATTATATTTTATATTATTAATAAATTATCTGTGTTGACGTGATAATATGAAATTTCGTTTGTCGGATACCTTAGGTAGTAATATAGAGCCGAATATAAAACTGTATGGGTGAGCGTGTTCAATAGTTTTAATATTAAATAACGAGTGCCGAAGGTGTAAGGCCACGAGTGAGCGAGTTCGACGCCTCAACAATTTTAAAATTTAACTCTTTTTAATCTAATAATTTAAAAATTGTTTATTACTTATTTTTTTTTTAATTTGGATCGGATAATAGCCTGGATGAACATAAAACTTTCAATGAGTGATCTGGATTAATGAGCTGGATAAGAAGACAGATTCAGCTGGATAAGAAGACACAATGAGCTGGATAAGAAGACATATTGAGCTGGATAAGAAGACATATTGAGCTGGATAAGAAGACACATTGAGCTGGATAAGAAGACATATTGAGGAGGATAAGAAGACATATTGAGGAGGATAAGAAGACATATTGAGCAGGATAAGAAGACATATTGAGCAGAATAAGAAGACATATTGAGCAGAATAAGAAGACATATTGAGCAGGATAAGAACACAAATTGAGCAAGCAAGATACATACACGAATTAGGTGAGCAAGAGCCCACCTAATCGAGGGGACACTGTATCTAAACATTAAGACGTGCATGTGTATCTACAGTAGTTGGCAGGCAGCCTTGCCTGAGGCAATAATATGACTCGACCAGGCACAACCTAACCTAATAGTTCCCCCAGCCGCAACAGCCGGCTTCCTCACTCGCGCGGCCGCCAGTTTAACCCGCAGAAGCCGCGAGGCAACACCACTTCCCGGCGGGTTCTTCTTCACTCGTGCGTGATTCTAATTTTAACCCGGTTAAGGTCAATAAAGTTACTTGTATGCCGTTCTCCTCAGAAGCCGCGATAACTCGCCTTGTTAATAAACAATGGTGCGAACGACAGTTAATAATCTGAATAAATAAATAAATAAGTGATGGTGTGAACGACGGCTTTATTGCGCAGACCATTTAATGCCTAGACCATTTAATGTCCAAGATATTTAATGCCCAGATCATTTAATGCCCAGACCATTTAATGTCCAGACCATTTAATGCTCAGACCATTTAATGCCCAGACCATTTAATGCCCAGACCATTTAATGCCCAGACCATTTAATGCCCAGACCATTGAATGCTGAGACTATTTAATGCAGAGATCATTCAATGCCCAGATCTTTCAATACCCAGATCTTTCAATACCCAGATCTTTCAATAACTAGATCTTTCAATAACTAGATCTTTCAATACCCAGATCTTTCAATACCCAGGTCTTTCAATAACTAGGTCTTTCAATAACTAGATCTTTCAATAACTAGATCTTTCAATAACTAGATCTTTCAATAACTAGATCTTTCAATAACTAGATCTTTCAATAACCAGATCTTTCAATAACTAAAATTTGCAATACCCAGATTTTTCAATACCCAGATCTTTCAATAACTATTTCTAGACGAGAGCAGATTCGCCGACAAACAAGTTGTGTTTACTGAAGTCTTAATGCTAAGTGGAGATTGTTGATACAGTTAACGGTCATCATCGGTTATTGATTTTATTGAACGGGGAGTCAACAGTATTAATAATTTTAACAAAGTGCACTTGGATGAAGTGAGGGTTGGGGGTTCTATTTTGCCCCAGGGAAAAGGTAACTATGGTTTAAACTAAACGTGAAGTTTATCGCTGTGTAAGAGGTTCCTGTTTGATGTAACTTTTGGCGAATGTACGAGGAAACATAAACTTCGAGGACACGTGGAATATGAGGAAATTGCAAAATGGTACAAATATAAGACAGGACAAATTATTAAACGAGACATATGAAACGATAAATATAGAACAAGATTCATATAAAAGAACAAGATTCATATAAAGGAAGAAGATTCATGTAAAAGAACAAGATTCATCTAAAAGGACAAGATTCATATAAAATAAGATCGGATGAATATAAAACAAGACGAATACACATATAATGAATATAAAATAAGACGAATATAAAAAAGAGCAAAACACATAAATATGTAACACGGAGTAAAAGTTTAAGATTTCCTGAAAGTTGGCGCGGATGCAAAATTTAGCTAATGTTATGCTCGGTTCAAGGCTATAAATATTTGCGTTTTATTTTCATTAAAAGTTTGTTTCTATCTTCTACATTTGTTTATTTTATCATAATATATTTGTTTAATTTATTTATTTTACATATTTATTTATTTTGCATATTTATTCACTTTACATTCTAATATTATTTTCCCTTAGCCTTAATCAAAATACTTGTGGTCATGCAACAGGAAGAGAGATACATACAGCTTCTGCAGATTTAACCTCAATTAACATTGACTAAGTTCAGAATTATTTCCAATGCATTACTTAAGTGGTGACTATTTTATTATACTCAGAAAGTGAATAATAACGATTTGTTTGGTGCGAAAGCCGCGAATGAATGAACATGAATCACCGGCGAATTCCGGTCGGAAATAAAAGGAAATAAAGTCTGAAAATTATTTGCTTTCGAATTTACCTCACTCGTCCTTGCGGTCCTAACTGCGGAATAATGATCCGAAAATATTTAAATATGTAAAATAAAAACGTGATTACTTAAGTATGTATTATGGAATACTTTTTTTTATGTTGCATTTTGGTATATAGCGTTGAAACGTATCAATGATTACACATTTTAATAATAAATTAATAATAATAATAATATAATAATAATAATAATAAATTAATAATAATATTTAAATAATAACATATCAATTAATATACTTATTATGAACTTAATAATAATCTGAGATATCATTTCGCGAAAGTTACATCACACAGAATTTTGCGCAGCGACATTGCCCAAATAATTGGAACAAAATCTATCTTTTCGTTATTTTTTGTTATTGTAGCGCCTCACGACAATCTAACCTCTTCCCAGTGCCTTGAGGATTCTCCAAAATCGAAGTTCAAAGCAAACAACAAACTCTTATCGAAGCTACGTCAGAATCATCACTACGTCAGAAAGATAACGCGAACAAAAATACGAGTTCTGTACAAATATGCTCCATATCTCATGAGTAGTACTCATCTCTCCTTGCTGAAACACTCAAGTGCCTTGTGGTGCCAGTTTTTCGAGAACTTCTGATGATAAAAAAACTGAATTGCTGATGTTAAGGTTAACACTTATTAAATTAACAATTTAGTTAGTTAAATAAAAATTGGTAAAAAAATTAAGGCTGTGTTAGCTAGGTTTTAATGAAGTGACCAAGTGCGGAAAAACCATTGTGGCAACATTGCGCTTAAAATAAGAGTGTTGTGAAAACATTTGTTCTTGAGAAGAAATCAAGTGCTTCAGAAGATACTAAGTGCTTGAGAAGATACTAAGTGCTTGAGAAGTAACTAAGTGGTTGCAAACGAAGTGCTGAAGGACAAACTGCTTAAAAAGGATAGGTTCTCAAGAAGAAACAAAGAGTTTCAGGATAAACTTAAGTGCAAACGAAGAAACTAAGTAGTTGTCAATAAACTAAGTAGTTGTGGAGAAACCAACAAATTGAGAAGAAACCAAATTGGGTGAGACCTTGGGTAAGACCTTGAGAAGACCGTGAGAAGAAAGTGAGAAAACCGTGGGAAGAAAGTGAGAAAACAGTGAGAAGACCGCGAGAAGAAAGTGAGAAAACCGTGAGAAGAAAGTGAGAAAACCGTGAGAAGAAAGTGAGAAAACCGTGAGAAGACCGTGAGAAGAAAGTGAGAAGACCTTGAGAGACAAATTGGTAAAAACAGTGCCGAAGAGTGCAAACGGCATAAATGAGGCTAGTCGGCCTAGATGAGAAAAAATCCAACCCCGTGACAGATGTCAAAATGTACAACACTGTCGGACGAGACCGCAAGGGTTCCGTTAGTTCTGTCCACGGCGTGGCCAACTGGTTCTCCTCGCTGAGGAGGACGCCCAAGAAGAACAAAAGCCCCTCCAAGACCAACTTAGCCTCGAGAAGCGACTGGGACCTCTCGATATCCACGAGGTCGGCTTACTGCAGAGGAGGATTGGTAGGTTGGTTTTTCATTACTAGACTCAGGTGGTTTTGTTTTCCTCACTTTCTTGTTGCTCGGAGGTTGCTTGCTCCGCCTCTTGGTCGGCTGGCTTGGCTGCGACAAAGAGGGCTGGAGGACATTCTGTTGCTTTTGCCTCAGAGTGGGGAAGAACCCTCCTATCCATGTGAGTATCCTTCAATCCTCCTCAGTTTCCCAATTTTAATCCTCTCTCCAATTTGGTATCGCATTATCTTATACTATAGTCTATAGTATATATAAATATATTTACTAGATCACAATTTAATTACATCACTATTGTGTATAATAAAATAAAATAACTCGCGACAAGTAAATGACCAACATATTCGGTTTTTAATAATCATAAAATAGATAACCATATTAAACACAAACTGGTATGATTACTAGCTCGTTTGTTTGATAAAACCCTTAAACAATGGCCCATTGCTAAGTTACGTGACTAACGTATCTCTACAATAATTGAACAAGTCGTTTTTTAGATCTCAAGTAACGCGACAGATGTTTTCTACGTTAACGTTGCTTTTTATTATTATTTTAATTATTGTGATCGCTGGTATTACCATATAGCTTCGGGGTAAAGAAATAATTTTCCGCGGCGCGGCATACCGTCTAATTAAACAATTTGTATTATTTCTGTTGTTCCCCTTATGAATAATTTAAGCGGTAGGTAATCTTTGACACGTGTTGCTTTGGAGTGTTTTGCGCAACAACGCGTTTGTAAGTACGTTCAATTAGAGTTTCTTTATATAACACTTGTTTCTCTAAACTTTATTAATCTAAAATTTATTTATCTAGAATTTATGAATTTAGATTTTTAATTTCAAATTTATTAATCTAGAATTTATTAATCTCAAATTTATTAATCTGAAATTTAATCATATTCCTTGATTAACTCACACACACGTAGCAAGTACATACGTAATATGTAATATATTATATTATACGTGGAAATTCAGACACTAGGAACATTTGCATGTCCCTTGAATAATTTAGCCGTAACATTTAGGATACGATTCGTCGCGACGGCGTTTCGCACAAGAACGCGTTAGTTTATATAAACATATGGCTTTTCCCTATGCTGATCATTATCTTCGCGTGACAAGGGGAGTCACCCTCTAATTCAACAGGGAACATGTTGAATACAAAATGGGGTAGCAACGCCACTTCGTGGTTGCGGGTAAATTTTTAGGGTGGCGAGGCTTTGCTTTATTTCAAATCTGAAATATTGTCATAAGTGCAAATCTCAAATCTTTCCTATAAGCACTTATACATAGATATGTGCTATCTTAAGTTACCACAAACAATTATTACCACAAATAATTAATTAAAAAAATAAATAAATTTCGTTTCTACAAACGTTTCTGCACACATGCTTTTCTACATATGCATTTCTACACATGGTTTTCTACACATGCTCGACCGCAACAGAAACGCCGACACATTAATACCGCCCCTAAAGCCATATCTAGCATGTTTAATGTCTCGAACAGGCCGTAAACTCGGAACAACATTCATCAAAACCCTCGACAGCTAACCTGTTTTGTTATTTTAGGCCCCGGCAGTTCTTGGCAAGAAAAACACTTTCCAGACTTGTTATTTTTATATTGTTTCTCTGGGCGTACGTTTTCCTCGCTGGATAAAGTTTGATATTTCAAAAGGCCATTCATCATCGCACTTCACGCTTAAACGCAATTAGCAGGGAGCCGAACCCAAAAGCTATTTTCGCTAAGCACCTCCAATTTATGGCGACGGCGTTGACGGATTTGAAGCGTAAAAAAGTGAAGCCTTCATAGTTGAAGTCTTCAAAACTCAAGTATTCAAAGCTGAAGCTTTCAAAACTGAAGTCTTCAAAGCTGAAGCCTTCAAAACTGAAGTCTTCAAAGTTGAAACCTTTAAAACTGAAGTCTTCAAAACTGAAGTCTTCAAAGCTGAATCCTTCTAAACTAAAGTCTTGAAGGTTGAAGTCTTCAAAGCTGAAGTTTTCAAAGCGAAGGCTTCAAAGCTAAAGCAATGAGGCTAAAGTCTTTGATCGCATTAAACGCGAAAAAGAACTTCCTCCTAGTAAAAGCATAAAAGTAAAAGTGACAAATAATCTACTTGAAGAATGAATAATGATACTCTTAATTTCGACAAGTTCTAAATGCGTTTTTAATAGCCCGATCGCTATCATACGAGGGTGACATGTAAATTAATGGGCTCATTAGCTTCAACACCGATTGCCGATTAACTCCTTGAAGAACTAATTGATTTTGAGAAGTAATTGATTTTGAACGTCCAAATATTTATTTGCGCTGGTTTTATTTATCGAATGCGATAAATATGTACACTAGCTATACGTATGTACACTAGCAATAAATATGAACACTAGCTATACGTATGTACACTAGCAATAAATATAAACACTAGCTATATATATGTACACTAGCAATAAATATGAACACTAGCAATAAACATGAACACTAGCAATAAATATGTACACTAGCAATGAATATGAACATTATCAATAAATATGAACATTATCAATAAATATGTACACTAGCAATAATTATGCACCCTAATGAATCATTTCTGTTTTGCGATTAATTGATAACACTTTGGGAGAATAAAAAAAACAAATTTCTTCAATTCAACAAAAAACGCTTTGTGTTGTTATCGTTCGGCGAGGCAAAAGTATGTTTCACACTCTGCTTTTTAAACTATTTTTTACGGCATTAGTAATTCCCGAGCGATGGTTCTTTATTAGTAATAGGGTTAGGTAACAGTGTGAAATCACACGACTCCCTCATTGTCGATCAGTTTTCGATTGTCTTCGGCGCGATCTCATCGGAATTTCGTTTCGCAAAATACATAATTTTTGTCGCAAAGTACATATTTTGTCGCAGAATACATATTTTTTCGTAAAATACATATTTTTCGAAAAATACATATTTGTTCGTAAATACATATTTTTTCGTAAAATACATATTTTTTCGTAAAATACATATTTTTTCGTAAAATACATATTTTTTCGTAAAATACATATTTTGTCATAAAATAGATATTTTGTCATAAAATACATATTTCTTCGTAAAATACATACTTTTTCGCAAAATACATATTTTTCGCAAAATGTGCTCTAGTGAGATTTGCCTATGTTGCAACTGCCTCTTTAGGAAAATGTTTTCTTGGGTGAAAAACAAGCCGGTAAGAGAACCTCCATAACCAAAAAAAAAATACAGAAAGAAAACGAAAGAAATTCAGCACAAGAAACCGTTAAAACAACATTATTAGAGTCGTTTTCATCCACCAATTTGCAATCGTTTATAGAGAGTATATAAAGAACGATACTAAAGTGAAACAGTGTTTACTTTGAAAGTCCCTTTAATTACGTGACTGATCGTAAAAACGTGACTAATCTCTTAACTACTTCATGTGCTAATTTGCTTAAGTTAATTATCTTATTACGAGCAATTCCCCGGGCATCCTCTCCGATAAGAGTGGATTTTGCTTGCAATCCCTTGTTTACTTTGTTCGACCGATTTTCCATTATAATGCTGTATAATTCTGGCTCACTAGGGTTTCTTAAGCCCTGGCATGACAGCCTTGCTGTTACTTTTAGTATTGATCGTTCTGCATATTTTACTAATATTAAATAAATTGTAAAATTATTTAAATGTTAAATAAATTGTAAAATTATTTAAATGTTAAATAAATTTTACAATTATTTAAATATTAAATAAATTATATAACTAATTAAATATTAAATAAATTATATAACTATTTAAATATTAAATACATTATATAATTATTTAAATATTGAATAAATTATATAATTATTTAAATATTAAATATATTATATAATTATTTTAATATTAAATAAATTATATAATTATTTAAATATTAAATAAATTATACAATTATTTAAATATTAAATAAATTATATAATTAATTAAATATTAAATAAATTATATAATTATTTCAATTTAAATAAATACCTAGTAATTATATTTTATATTAACTACATAAATAATAATTTCAAAAATATGTATAAAACTTTCATAAAGAAGAAACTATCCAAACCAAAATCTAAAAAAGTAAACGATTCATCTCGTAAATTAACTGTGACCGATCTAACAAAATTTTCTTTTATTTTCCAGCAATTAAAAGACGAACTATGCGAAGTGGTTTCCGAGATGGAGGCCCTCGACTCGGGCGAGGACGGGAAGAACAGCAACAAAGCGAAGATGATGTCGATAGGGAGGAAGAAGTTCAACATGGACCCGAAGAAGGGCATAGAGTACCTGATAGAGAAGGGGTTGCTTCAAAATACCCCCGAGAGCGTGGCGCAGTTCCTGCACAAAGGCGAGGGCCTCAACAAGACTGCCATCGGTGACTACTTAGGGGAGAAGAACGACTTCAACGAGAAGGTGCTCCAGGCCTTCGTGGACCTGCACGACTTCACGGATCTGATTCTGGTGCAAGCTTTGAGGTAGGTGCAAAATATTTGAATTAATTAATAATAATAATAATGATAATAATAATAATGATAATAATAATAATGATAATAATAATAATAATGATAATAATAATGATGATAATAAAAATAATGATAATAATAATAATTATGCAGTTTGATCAAAGAGTAAAGTCTGGGAATGAAAGGATTCACGATTAACACTGCTTGTGCTCATAATCAATATGATAAAGTTCATTCCAGGGTATTTTGTGTGTGTTTTATGATATTTCTGGTTGTATTTCTGTGCGTGTTTTAATTAGATATCTTCTATTATCTCCTTGGTTATTCATCATAAAAAAATCCGTTTTATTCGCATATACTGTTCTATTTTTTTTTTTAAGGATGACTAATGGTGCATTTTTATCTGCACTGTTCATGTCGCAATTAAAACAGAAACAACATATGTAAAGGTGAAAGTACAACAATCTTTAATTTGATTCGGTAATAATCGTATTCAATTATTCATGGACTATGCACCTAACCATTATTGAAACCTATAGTTGTTCCTTAAAAGAAAAACACTTTTAAACTTCTATTTAAAAATAAAACTATAAAATTAAACACTCTGTATATATAATATCAAAATGTATATACATATAAACTGGAACTAAAGTATAGGACAACCGTCTTGTGCCAACACGTTATTTTTTCATAACAAAGAAAAGAAGTGGAACAAGCGCGAGAAAAATACTTTGCATTAAGGTCAAGCGCAAATCCTGTTTCCTTTCTTTTCGATCCTTTGTGAACTTTCGCATGTACATATAAATAAACTAATAAGTATCCTAAATAAATTAATAAGTATTCTAAATAAATTAATAAGTATCCTAAACAGATTAATAAATGTCCTAAACAAACTAATAAATACTATAAATTAATAAATGTCCAAAATAAACCAAAAAATATCCTGAATAAACTAATAACCATGCAGCAATAGCGACAACAATTTCATTTATTTATTGCACAGAGCAAGATATTAATCATGTATTTCCATTAAAAGGCTATTGCAACAAATTACTTGTTTGTAAGTAGATAAATGAGATATAATAAATATTTCTTTGTTTGCTAAGATCCAGGTCAAGATATTTAAATTGGTTTAATAATTGTGCTTTCTTGTAATAATAAATAATGAATTAATTTATCTCTTTTTAATATAATATAATAATCATCACTAATGTAATTTTATTTTGTTCATTCTAGGCAATTCTTATGGAGCTTCAGGCTTCCGGGTGAAGCCCAAAAAATCGATAGAATGATGGAGTGCTTCGCAAAGCGATACTGTGATTGCCAAGGCGAAAACAACATCTTCGAGAACTCTGATACGTGTTACGTCCTCTCTTTCGCCATAATTATGCTGAACACAAGTCTGCACAATCCGAGTGTCAAAGACAAGCCTACTATAGAAACGTTCATAAACATGAATCGGGGGATCAACATGGGGCAAGATTTGCCGAGAGAATTATTAGTTGTAAGTAATTATTATATATATTATTACATATATCATATTACTCATCGATAATTAACAAATAATTGCAATATTTGCAAAAATTTTGTTGCTCTATTTCTTTGTGCGATTCAACAAACCTAAAACATTATTGTTCGTATCAAACAAAGTGGTTTAACCCAAAACCAAGATAATTAGTTTCCTGTTTGCTACACTATCATTAACTTTATTTAAATGGCTCGTGCATGAGTCACTTGCGGGTCTGCTAAAGTTTTTCATATAAATTTTACCGAATTTAATGTGTATATTCCTACCCAATTTACCCGTTATCTTTCTTATCAGCAATAATAAGTATTATCACTATCTATAATAAATCCTCAAGTTGTCTCTTCTCCTATAAAAAATTTGTTTTTATTAAACATCTGTTTATTTATTAATATCTATTTATTTATTAAACATCTATTTATTTATTAAACATCTATTTATTTATTAAACATCTATATATTAATACTTGGCATTAATATTGATTTTTCATTAATAACAATGTTTGAATAATAATTTGTCATTAATACCAATGTTTCAATAATAATAATTTTTCATTAGTAATAACTCTTTATTAGTATTAATTCTTCCATTAAAAGAGTTTTTCATTAAGACTTTCCTCGTTAACAGGGCCTTTACGACAGCATAAAAGCGGAGCCGTTCAAAATACCCGAGGACGACGGGAACGACCTCATGCACACCTTCTTCAACCCCGACAAAGAAGGCTGGCTGTGGAAGCAAGGTGGCCGCTACAAGAGCTGGAAGCGACGTTGGTTCATCCTCAACGACAACTGCCTCTACTACTTCGAGTACACGACGGACAAGGAGCCCCGGGGCATCATCCCCTTAGAAAACATTTCCGTTAGAGAGTGCACCGATCGCCAAAAGCAGCACTGCTTCGAACTGTACGCCAGTGGCGGTGCCGACTTCATCAAAGCGTGCAAAACGGACTCGGAAGGCAAAGTGGTGGAAGGCAAGCACACGGTGTACAGGATGTCGGCGGGAAGCGAGGACGAGAAGAACGACTGGATGAAGCGGTTAGGCCAGAGCATAAGTCACAACCCGTTTTACGACATGCTGGCCACCCGCAAGCGCAAGGCGCAGCACACGCACGCTAAGAACTAATAAAAAGCTACTTCTTGTTAGGTGTACAGAAATTGTTTTGTTATATTTATTTACGTGTACATATTCTGAGGTTCGATGTTACGGCATTTGTAACGGTATAAATAATTCTATGTTTTTATATAAAATTCTTTTTTGCGAGAAGCTCATGATTGCTATAGCCTCGATTACGAACATTTTACATTGACACACTTAGCATAAATCGCTAAAAAATTACACTCTTTGTATTTTATTCATTTTAATTTAACTTCAATTAATTATTCAAACTTTATTATTTTTGTTGACCTCTTTATTATTCGTTGCACTAATTAATATGTTATTCATTGCAATAATTAATATGCAATATTATTTATCTAAATATTATCTAATAGTTATATTAATTAATATTTATATTAACTAATATTTATATTAACTAATATTTATATTAACTAATATTTATATTATCTAATATTTATATTATCTAATATTTAATATTATCAAATATATAATATTATTTATTTAATATTATCTAATATATAATATTATTAATTTAATGTCAATTATCCAAAATTGAGCAAACTCGCAAAAAAAGACAATTTTATGATACAGTACCAGTACCAGTATTTATGTAATGTTTACATAACGTTGGTATGTAATAATTTATCGAAAAAATCATTTTGTTAAGCCTCCAGGCTATATAATCATTATAATAATAACTTTTCATTATAATGTCCAATTTTGGAACTCTCGAATTTTATAAGCGATTATTATTATTACTCTTACTGTATCCTTGTAAGCTTAACAAACTGATCGCAGGATTTATTTTGCACGTGAAAGTGAATAAAGAAAAAATTTGATATTATAAAGTAATGGATGTTTTGATATGTAAAAAGGCTGTTGTAAACGGAAATTATTAACCATCACTTTTGATACCTCCGTACTGTAACGTTTTAATCAACTTTGATTGTACTAGTCCATTAATTTATATCCATGAATCTTATAAAAATGAATTGGTTTATTTGTTCGATGATGTTCTTCAAAGGGTAGCTATTATTAGGGGATCATAACGAAGGCGGTTACCGCAACTCATTCTAAAGCAACAATAACTAAAAACAATTTTCGATCGATAGTCCACTTTTATAAGATTTCTAATAGGTTAATTCTTAAGTGTGCACATTAGGGGAAACTGCTATTGGCGTTATTACGCTAAAGCGTCATTTCTGTTAAGCGTCATTTCTGTTAAGCGTTATTTCTGCTAAGCGATATGTGCGCTAAGCGATATTTACGCTAAGCGATATTTCTGCTAAGCGTTATTGGCGCTAAGCGATATTTCTGCTAAGCGTTATTGGCACTAACCGTTATTTCTGCTAAAGCGTAATATCTGCTAAAGCGTAATATCTGCTACAGGCATCGATTGCGCGAATTTGTCGTATTAACTCTGTGTACAAATTTATACACGTGTTTTAAAAGACCAATTATTTATTTTTTTGTTATAATATACAGTCTGTGTGTATATATTGATGTAGACAATTCCTTCCGAGAAATAACGAAATAGTTTAAGGTCTAAGTTAACGGATGTTGCAATTTATTTTGTATATAAAATGTATATTTCTTGCAACATTGTTTAAGTGTAAAAAAAACTGTTTTTGAATTGTTTTGTATAGTCTTTATATATGTAAATAAAGAATTTATTTGTAAATTCCTGTTTGTTTTTTTTATTTTTTGATATTTTTAAGTCGGATCATTAAAATAAAAATAAAATTATAATATTAATAAATAATATTTTTTTATTGTTAAAGAAGGTATGGCAAGAATGGAAAACTAGGAATTTTGATGATAAGATAAAAGGAGTGAAAAGTTGCTAAATGTGTTCTACAATAAATCCAAGAAATAATTGGAAATAGTATATCTTCTATATTTTGGAAAACAATTATTTGGTTCGTAATACAATGGAAGGCATGTTCATGTGGACTTACACCTAATAGATATTCCCAGAATTACATAATAACATAAAATTAAGAATTGTACAAATAACTACCGTAACAGTAATTTATTAACAATAACTTCAATAGTAAAATATATGTAAACGTTTCGCTTACATCACAACTTTATCTCTTTTCTTATAGCATATGTAAGTTCTCTGGCCAGCAGGTGAATAAATATTTACTTTAATGCGTATACGAGGAAACTGGTAAATATAGTTAGTGATTGTTTGTTCTTTGGCAAACAATTAACGAAATAATTGCATGACTTCCAGGAAAAGCCTGTCGACTAATTATTGTTTTAATTGAATTGTAAAGAGTATTGCATGACTTATATGAAAAAATTTATTATCCATAAAAATAATTTGTACGTAAAAATAAATTGTCCGCGAAAATAATTTGTTTGCAAAAATAAATTGTGCGCAAGAATAATTTGTACTCAAAAATAATTTGTACAATAAAATAAATTATCCGCAAAAATAATATGTATGAAAAAAGAAATTATCCGCAAAAATAATTTGTACGAAAAAATAATTTGCAAAAATAGTTTGCGCGTAAAAATAATTTGTCCGCATAAATAATTTGTACCTTGTTCAAACATAAATGAGATTGTGCAATAAATAAATAAATACGCTACTTGCTATCTCCTATATAACAAAGTATATTTGTGTAAAAATAAAAGAATACATATGTACTTTGGACTCGGTTAATGACTAGAACAAAGACTAGCTATTTAAATTCCCATTTAAACAGGGAATCTGCACGTTTCCTTTAATATACAACTGTTGAACAATACAACTGTGTATATTAAACAGCCTAACCATAATAAATTATTTTAAAATTATTATTATTAAATATTAAAATAAAGTTCATAGTATGTCATTCATTACTAATTCTGTATTTTTAATTAACGCTAAAATCTTCCCTATTGAGATCCGGGCGAATTGTAATCACAAGTTTTGATTGCGTAAATAAGACTCATACACATATATTTATATTGATTTGACTAGATTGTTGGTAGCTACTTACCGTCACGTTCAGCTACTTATTCTAAGACTTTGCTAACAAGTAAGGCAACTGACTAGATTTTACTGAATGGAGCAGATTGTGGTATCCCTGGCGTCGATTAGGGCTTTAGCTCTTCTGCGGATTCCTTCTAAGTATACGTCCCGATTGAATAGACCAGCTGCTAGTGGTATCCTGCAAGTGAAGATGGAATTATTACTTTTAATGCATGATTACTATTAATACATGATTATTTTTAATACATAATTACTTTTAATACATGATTACTTTTAATACATGATCAATTTTATCATAAATTTTAAAACGTAATTTTAAAATGTAAAAAAAAATGAAGCAATACATCTAGACCATGAATACTTACGTATCTATGCCTGGGCGAATATGAGCTTTAAATACCCCCCATACAGGTTTGTGGTCAGAAGTAGTGATAGATGGGACGGAATCGTAGATAAGACATTGAAGAGGAGGAACTTCGGGATGAGAACTTAACCTACGAACAGTTCTTTGCTTGTAGAGAATCCTGTCGGTGTATGCTGGAGTTCTTTGCTTGGCGGAGGTGTCGAAATTTTGGGTCCCTGGGTCATACTGAAATAGAAAAAAAATTGCAATGAATTAAAGAGAAAATCAGTAGCACTTTAAAACTTGGTGAAAAATAATTTAAGTAGTTAAGATGCAAAAAAAATAATAATATTAATGAGAATGTAAAAAATAATTAAAATAATAAAGATGTAAGAAAAATAATGAAACTAATGCAGATGTAAGAAACAATTAATTATAATACTGAAGATGTAAAAAAATAATTATAACAATAAGAATGTTAAAAAAAAATTAAAACTAAAATGTAAAAAAAAATAATTGATTAAGATGTAAAAAAATATTAAAATAATAAAGATATTAAAAAAATAATTATAATACTGAAGATGTAAAAAAATAATTAAAATAATAAAGATGTAAGAAAAATAATTAAACTAATACAGATGTAAAAAAAAATAATTATAATACTGAAGATGTAAAAAAATAATTATAACAATAAAAATGTTAAAAAGATAAAAACTAAGATGTAAAAAAATATTAAAATAATAAAGATGTTAAAAAAATAATTATAATACTGAAGATGTAAAAAAAATAATTAAAATAATAAAGATATAAAAAAATAATGAAACTAATAAATATTGTTTTAAAAATCATTATAATACTGAAGATATAAAAAAGTAATTACAACAATAAAAATACAGAACAGTATTAAAATAATAAAAATAATTAGAATAATAAAGATGTAAAAAAATTAATGAAACTAATAAAGATGTTAAAAAAATAATTATAATACTGAAGATGTATAAAAAATAATTAGAATAATAAAGATGTAAAAAAATAATTATAATACTGAAGATGTATAAAAAATAATTAGAAGAATAAAGATGTAAAAAATAATTATAATACTGAAGATGTATACAAAATAATTAGAATAATAAAGATGTAAAAAAAATAATTATAATATTGAAGATGTATAAAAAATAATTAGAATAAAGATGTAAAAAAAATAATTATAATACTGAAGATGTAAAAAAAATAATTAGAATAAAGATGTAAAAAAATAATTATAATACTGAAGATGTATAAAAAATAATTAGAATAAAGATGTAAAAAAAATAATTATAATACTGAAGATGTATAAAAAATAATTAGAACAATAAAGATGTAAAAAAAATAATTATAATACTGAAGATGTATAAAAAATAATTAGAATAAAAATGTAAAAAAAAAATAATTATAATACTGAAGATGTATAAAAAATAATTAGAATAAAAATGTAAAAAAATAATTATAATACTGAATATGTATAAAAATTAATTAGAATAATAACGATGAAAAAAAATAATTATAATACTGAAGATGTATAAAAAATAATTAGAATAATAAAGATGTAAAAAAAATAATTAAACTAATTAAGATGTTAAAAAAATAATTGTAATACAGAATATATAAAAAAATAATTATAACAATAAAGATACAAATATAAAAGTAAAATAATAAAGATGTAAAAAAATAATAAAGATGTATAAAAAATAATTAAAATTATAAAAATGTAAAAAAATGAAAATAAAAATGTAAAAAAAATTTAAATAAACATGTAATATGTAAAAATAAAAAACTAACCTTGTATGTAGGCGGAAATGTAATGTTGGCTTCACAAAACCCCCTAAAAGCGGCACCATCCGACAGCACAGAACAAAGCTGATCGTGATGCAAATATCCATGAGGCAAATGAGGCGGCAAAGGAAAGTTCGTCTTCGAGAGCCATTCCAAAACCTTATTGCGTGGTGTAGCCAACCGGAAGTTCAAATCGCCACTCCAAAAAATGTAATCGAAGTTTTGAGTGACGTCTTTGCTCCGGTTCTTGATCGGCAAGTTCTTCGGCAAGTCCAAGGAATTGACTATTTTCTTGACGTCCGAAACGCGTTCCTTGACTTTCTCCTGGTGAGCCGTTAAATGTGCGGTGACGAATAAAAAAGACGTTCCGAAAATCATGAAGCCCGAGGCAACGGCGCCTTTTGTTCGGAAAGCTGTGCCAGGCCGCACTGATAAACTCGCTTCTTCCGGAACTGAGCAGTACCAAATTAAGTCTCTTCTTAAAAATATTGCTAAGTGTAAAGTACCTGGAAGTAGAAGCATAAATAATTAAAATTGATGTCATTAAAATTGGTAAATCATTAAAATTGATGTCATTAAAATTGATAAGTCATGAATATTGATAAGTCATTAAAATTGATAAATCATTAAAATTGATAAATCATTAAAATTGATAAATCATTAAAATTGATGTCATTAATATTGATAAGTCATTAATATTGATAAGTCATTAAAATTGATAAGTCATTAAAATTGATGTCATTAAAATTGATAAGTCATTAATATTGATAAGTCATTAAAATTGATAAATCATTAAAAAAATTAACAAATAAATGATCAAATAAATAAACAAGCGAATAAATAAATTAACAAATAAATAAATGATAAAACAAATAAACAAGCGAATAAATAAATTAACAAGTCAATAAAATATCACATAAATAAATGAACAAATAAATAAATGTACAAATAAATAAATGAACAAATAAATAAATGAACAAATAAATAAATGAACAAATAAATAAATGAACAAATAAATAAATGTACAAATAAATAAATGTACAAATAAATAAATGAACAAATAAATAAATGAACAAATAAATAAATGAGTTAATGAATAACTTTACCTAAATTTACGGAATGGAATAATACATGTGATGGACCGATAGTTTCTTGGAGCGACACTTCCCACTCGTATTTTTCAGGATATGATTCTTGTGTCCCAAATGCTAGAACATCGGGAACATGTTCCATCCCAATCGGCAAAACGAAATCATTCAACTCTCTGAAAAGTAACAAACCAATTATTCTACATTCAGAACTGGTTGATTAAAGATTATAGAAGTCATGCAAAAGGTGAGAATTTAAAAGGTTTTTGTGATACCACATAAAATTAATTAGGTAAAACATAATCTTTGGTAAAAAGACAATTTTTGTAGTCATGCCATCTATGTGTCATAAGTTAAGAGACATGTACATAATGTACAAAAGGTAACTAAGTTAATACTTACTCGAATAAAGGTATACATATATTGTTGATTGAAAAAGGGTTTCTATTTATAAGTTTGCAATTAAATTAAATATAATTAATATAATAATAATAATCAATTCATTAATTATAAATTAAATTATAATTATAATATAATATAAACAAAATTTAAAGGAATAAGAAATAGGTAGAATAAGTAGATCTGAATGTGAACACCAAGTGACAGCAGCACAGAGAAAGAGAAAGATATAACTCTATTTTATATAAAAAACTTACTTAGGAGGGGCCTGCCCATTCATGTTCCAAGTGCCGACGAAAATAGTGATCTCCCTCTTGGGGCAATTGCGATCTAACTCGACGGGGCCCAGTAAAGAATTGGCCCCGATTCTACCCTGTAAAAAGTTTCTTTGCCTCGCTTTGCTCGTCGGAATCAGATGTAAGACTTGCGCTGCAAAAAGAGCTTCCCTTGCTAAACTATTTGCACTGGAATTTGATCGAGAACTACCTTCTAAAACCGTGTCGTGCGACTGGCTTCTTTCCATCAACGTGCAATCTAAGTCGTCGTTTGGGGAATCCGATACCCGCAGATTGTTCTCCGATACGCTGCTGCATCTTCTTAGCTGACCATTTCCCTGAAAAAAAAAATTGAATGTTTATGACTTAAAAGATAATGAGCGGGAAACGGTCTAAGGGACTACAAGCCCTTTGAATTAAAAATGAGAAAAAAAATTAATATTAAAAAATATTAAAGAAACCAATATTAAAAAATATTAAAGAAACCAATATTAAAAAATTTTAAAGAAACCAATATTAAAAAAATATTAAAGAAACCAATATTAAAAAATATTAAAGAAACCAATATTAAAAAATTTTAAAGAAACCAATATTAAAAAATATTAAAGAATATATGCAGGAAACAAATATTAAAAAAATAAGACGAGTTGTATTTAAATCACTTACAGGAAAACGTCGCCCATTGTCGCTATCATTAAGACTAGAAAGATGTAAATTGAGAGGTCTCTTAG
>JAWQRP010000782.1:0-23787 GCA_033557875.1 Quadriops clusia
GAAATTACCAGCATGCACTGGTTTCGGTTTAGTAATTTAGTTTTATTCGTTTTTTTCATTGGGGAACTAGGGGCGGCAAATTCAAACAATTTGATCTTTGGTGGGATAATTTCAATCACATATATGTGTTTCAATCGCATGTGTTTCAATCACATATGTGTTTCAATCACATATATGTTTTAATCACATATATGTTTCAATCACATATATGTTTCAATCACATATATGTTTCAATCACATATGTGTTTCAATCACATATATGTTTCAATCACATATATGTGTTTCAATCACATATATGTGTTTCAATCACATATGTGTTTCAATCACATATATGTTTTAATCACATATATGTTTCAATCACATATGTGTTTCAACCACATATATGTTTCAATCACATATATGTTTTAATCATATATAAGTTTTAATCACATATATGTTTTAATCACATATATATTTCAATCACATATATGTGTTTCAATCATAAGATTACAATAAATTTTTCATTCATATTCACTTTATTACTATATACAGAATTATACAATAAACTTTTTCTTTATACGCAGGAATAACACAAATTGAAAATGTAAAAACAGTTCCACGAAATTCGCCCTATTACATCTATTATCACAATAATCAATACATACAGGAAAATAATTATTGTTAAACAAAATAAAATTGTGAGGGAATATATTCACTATATCATATTAAAAGGGATTACCACAGATATCTGCGACGTTGCCTATGTTGTACAAAACACAAATTAATGGAAGTAACATACTAAACAAAGCTTCGACATCATAGGGATCATTTATATAGGCCTAATTATAATACAATCTTATTATCGATCATATTGTAATAAAATCATCTTATAACATGATCATATTAATCATATTACGATAATACAGTATTGCAGCGATGACCTACTTCCTTTCGACAAAACAACAAAAAAAAGTACGCCGAACAGCATTTAGTAAACAAAATAAAATAATTTCTTTTATTTAGTCTTATACCTAAGTAAAATTACACTTCTCTTGCAATAGCATTAATAATTGAATCTGTACCTATGTATAACAAGTCCGCACCTACATCAAAATAGAAATAATCCTCGCTCAGCATCGTTTGTACGAATTCACCACATATTTACTTCCAAACTTTAATCACCCCGTCTCGAGACGCCGTCAGCATGAAGCATTGACTCGCCTTACACAAGGCGATGTCGCTGATGCAGTCTCGGTGAGCAGGTGAAGGCGGCTCGGGTCCTGGTCGAGATATCTCATCCGATCGGCTGTCGCCCATCGAGCTGAGCGGGTCGACGGTCTCGTGAATCACCACAGTGCCATCTATGAGCCGGCTCTTGTACATGTAGCTGCTCGTTACGGTTGTGTCGTTAGGGGCAAAGACGGCCATACGTGACTCTGAGTGGTTCTCTAGGTCCCAAAATCGGAGACGTTGATCGGAGCCGCCCGCTAAGAGGAAAGCTGAACGATCGATGCAGCCCGCTTGCATCGCACAGACGCTGTGTTGGGTTACCTGTGCATATTGGACATTGTATTCATTTTTATGCATTTGTACATTCTTTTTTTGCATTTATACATTTATTTATTCTAAATACTTACATGTACTTTTGATAAAGGAGGTGAAGGGCTACCCCAAAGGACTTTCTCCCGAAATCCGGTTTCTATATTCCACATAGAAATTTCGTTATTACCCTGTACACTAGAAATTACATAAGCGTGCTCCGTCGGATGACTTATTATTTTGCGAACTCGTGCATCTGCAATGAAATTTTATTAAAAAAAAAAATTTTTATGACAATAGTATTTATTTACAAGTTAAAAATTTCTTTAATTTTTTCCTGACGTCGACATTTA
Source organism: Quadriops clusia (assembly GCA_033557875.1). NCBI lineage: Eukaryota > Metazoa > Arthropoda > Insecta > Coleoptera > Hydrophilidae > Quadriops > Quadriops clusia. The sequence goes on from JAWQRP010000782.1 coordinate 1,872, forward strand.
TTTCTTAAATGATTTATTTCTTAGATGATTTATTTCTTAGATGATTTATTTCCTAGATGATGTATTTCTTAGACGATTCATTTCTAATATTTATTTTGATATTAAATTATCTTAATAACATTTAACTTACTTGAAGGATGTTCAATAGTCGCAATAGGCAATTGAAACCTTAAATCCCAGGTAATGTGTCGGCCGCTGCTTGTCCCTAGCGTCAGCCAACTCTTATGGGCATCCAGGCAAAAACTCGTTATGACGCCTTGCCGAACATTATTTTCTAATTTCCATGCAGGTACACTTGTCCTCAGGTCCCAACCTACTAGATTCCCTAATAGAGTGGCATAAACTAACACGCTTTGCGGGCCAGAATCTAAATATTGCACATCTACTGCACAGCCGTCTTCGTCTGGATTTAATTGCCTGACTTGTGTGGGAGTCATTCTAAAAATAAGACAAAATTAAAATAAATAACACAACATTAAAATAATTAAAACAAAATTAAAATAAACAACACAAAATTGAAATAAATAACACAAAATTAAAATAAACAATACAAAATTAAAATAAACAACACAAAATTAAAATAAACAACAATAAAAATAAAACCTCTATTAAACAATAAATTATCATAGCAATATTCAAACTCACTTGCTAGTTCCATGATCAACCCTCAAGACGACAATGCTGCCATCATGTGTAGCAGCGGCTAAAGATTTCCCGTTCTCGCACACAGCCATCCCTAAGATTCCAATGTTATCGTTCATCTTATAGTGTTGTTTTGAGCGATTCGCAATATTCTTTCCCTCCATTTTCGAGCAGTCCCAAATCCTTACAAATCCGTCCATTGAAGAACTTGCAAAGAGCGAAGTATCGGAAAGTGGGCACAACCTTGTCACCGGAGATCTATGTTCGTGTAAATGCGCCACTAAACTTCCTCGTAATCGCCACCCTGGTGGTGGGATAGGCGATTGCCATGCTGCTTGTTCAGCCCATTCTTTAGTCCTGAAATAATCAAAATATTAAATATATAATTATATATATATATACAGTGAAGCCTCATACGTATATGAGGGGAAGCCAAAAATTATTCGTATAAGTGAATATTTCGTGAATGTGAATACATATATACATACATATGTATGTATGTAGGGATTGAGAAATAAGTGAGGTTTCACTGTATATATATATACTATGTGAGCGAAAATGAGTGAGGCATAAAAAATGCTAATTCTTTGTCGGCAATTTACCGTCTCTTAGATCAACAAAGGAGAGCGTGTTTTTTATGCCTCACTCAATTTTGCTCACCCTGTATATATATATATATTAGTTATTAAAGACCAATTAAATTTGTTTCCTCGCTCGCTTTTAAGACAGTCAACTGGAGCTTTTTCCATCCTACTTTATATTATTCAATTTATAATGACGTTATTTAATATATAAATTATTGCCTTTTTATATATGTATATTATATATATATATATAATATATAAATACACATTTCAAATAAATAAACAATTTATTTAAAATTCAAAACTTTAATTAGCTATCAACTAAATTAATAAGTTGATGAGCTCGCTCGCTTCGCGAGCTCACCGCCTCGCGCCTTCGGCGCTCGCTTCTAAGACAGTCAACTGGAGCTTTTTACATCCTACTTTATATTATTCAATTTTTAATGATGTAATTTAATTTATAAATTGAATAATATAAAGTTAGATGTAAAAAGCTCCAGTTGACTGTCTTAAAAGCGAGTGCCGAAGGCGCAAGGCGGTGAGCTCGCAAAGCGAGCGAGCTCATCATCTTATTAATTGAGAAAATTGAGGAAACAAATTTAATTGATCTTTAATAGCTAATTAAAGTTTTGAATTTGAAATAAATTATATATAAAAAGGCAATAATTTAAAAATTAAATTACATTTTTATAAATTGAATAATATAAAGTTGGATGGAAAAAGCTCCAGTTGACTGTCTTAAAAGCGAGCGCTGAAGGCGTGAGGCGGCGAGCTCGTGAAGCGAGCGAGCTCATCATCCTATTAATTGAGGAAATTGAGGAAACAAATTTAATTGATCATTTATAGCTAATAAAAGTTTTGAATTTTAAATAAATTGTGTATTTATATGAAATGTCTATATATATAAAAGATAAATGATAAAAAAATTTTATTTTATTTGAAAAAATAATTAATTATTAAATACATATATAAATATTAAACATAGAGAATATTTTCTAATTGTTAATGCATTTTATATTTACTCACCTGACAGCTTCCAAATAATGATTTTGCTGCCTGTTGATTAATGTGGTCAGCTCAACGTAACAGTTCGATCTCCTGCCTGCAAAATTATTTTTAGTTATTATGTTCAAAATTTTTAATTTTCTTGGGATCCCTAGTTCGGCAATCATTTAAAAATTCTAACATTAACTTAAGTAATTTTAAACTATTAATATATAATGATTTTATTATTTATTTATTTCTTTAAGACTTATTATTTACTTATTTGTTTAAGAGTTATTATTTATTTGTGTACATACAAAAACTTTTCAGTATTTTCACTTACATTGAATATATGATCGTTCGTGCATGCTGGCAAGTCCAGACTCCAAAGTACTGTGCGGTTCCAAAGTCACAGGCGAAGAAGGTCGACTAGAAGTCGCCTTTGAAGTTGTCCCGGAAATTTGACTATCGGACTGGCGAGACGAAATCTCACTGCTCACTACATTCGCCATGTTATAAACGTAACTCCGTACTGTCGCCATTTGAGAATTGATTTCAATTCGGCCTTCATTCAATTTATTATGCAATGCATCAGCATTAGTCTTGTGCTTATGCAACTTCTGTAGGTGCGTTTTCATGTTCAGCAGAAAGTCCTCACACTGTATTGTCATCCCTGTAGCCTCCAGTCGGGTTAGTAACTATCAAATATATTTTCATAATGCATTAAAATATTTTTAAACATTAAATTAATAATTATTACACCTAACCATAATTAAATTAATATTTTGTTTATATAATTGTAATGACCTTTGTGTTATTTTTTGTTGATTAATGGGTTTCAAGGTCTAATAAAAGGATGTATTGTGATTATTATTTAATTTTTTTATTGTCGACGTTTCGCTCTTATTTTTTGTGAGCTTCTTCTGGACGCTTTTAAAGTTATAACAAATTATCAACACAAGAGTTTTTAAAATTCACTTTTCTCATTTTATCTTAATACGTAGACCTTGAAACCAATTAATAAACAAAACTTTAATCAATATTAAATTAATAACACTATGCCTGAATTAGAGACTTTTTTCTCCAACAAGCTTCTTCAGCGTTTAAACTACATTAAATTAAAGTTTTATTCTATAAGGAACAAAAACTGACATATTATTTTATATATATTATTCTACATAATACTCAAAACTAACGTTTTGTTAAGTTTTTAGGACTACATTTTTTATTTAAGTTTTGTAATCAATACAAAATTAAACTTAAATTAAAAATGTAGTCCTGATAGTAATATAGCAAATCCAAAGAGTAATAAAGCAAATTCAAATAGCAAAAAAAACAAATCTAAACCAATCAAACAAATCCAAAGCAATAATACAAATCTAAACCAATAAAACAAATCCAAACCAATAACACGAATCCAAAGTAATAAAATAAATCTATACTAATAAAACAACTCCAAACCAATAAAACAAATCCAAACTAATAAAACAAATCTAAACTAATAAAACAAAGCCAAACCAATAAAACAAATATAATCCAATAAAACAAATCTAAACCAATAAAACAAATCCAAACGAATAAAACAAACCCAAATAGCAAAAATTAAATCAAAAACTCACCGACTTCAGCTGTGGTTGCATATCAATCCTATCCATAATCCCGTGAGGTATCCGGCCACTCGACACGGCCTCACGAGCAATTTTCCTATGGAGAAGCGCCTCGAGTAAAGACGCAATATCCGAGTACTTAACCACGCTATCGAAGACCCCCCTCGGAACGGGAGGCTGCAAAGACTCAAGCAACAATTCCGGCTTGTCGATCTGGATCAAAGGGTACTTCATGTACTGGCTAATGTTCGGCATAATCTTGCATTGGATATCCAGAACGGAAAGCATCTTCCCGGCTGTCGTCATAAACCCAGCGACCGCTTGGCGAATCCATAAGTTCGGATGGACCAAGAAGGGAGACGTTTCCGAGATCAACTCGCATAGAGCCTGCTTGTTTATTAGTCCTAATTCCGTGAGGTTGGCCATGGCGTTAATGCACTTCATCGTAACGAATTCGGAAGAATCGCTTAAACCCTGTAGTAATAACGGGGTTAAAATGCTGGAACAATGCCAGCCGATGAAGGCGGCGACCCCGACGATACAATCGAAGAACGTTCCGCGGAGTTCTTTGTCTTCCTTATCGTTCAGGAACGTTATTATGTGAGACAAGAGGAGATCATTAGCCTTTTGCCTGCCGAAGAAGACGCAAAGCTTCGTAATTCCGCTGTCCATCAGGGTTTGCCTCACCAGGGTTTGTGAGTCGGTCAAGAGAGCGCTGACAGTCTGCTGCACCATTTCGTGCAGCGTCTGCAACTCCACTTCGTAGTTAATCCGAGGGACATCCTTGTTTTTATTTGCTGGATCGTAAAAGTCCGCTTGGCTATGTTCTAAATACCGAAGCGCTATTTCCGCCAATGTCGCTATATTGCTGGCGTAAGCTACCCGAACCGAAGTGTTCGCATCCACAGCTAAGGGAGCCAAACCGGGCAGAATATATTCGGGAAAAACGTTTGCATCGGATCTCGGAATCTTTTTGACTAGATTCAAGCATTCCGTGATGATGTTTATGGCGGAAACTTTAACCCTGGCGTTTTGGTCGTGAGCCAAAAATAGAATAAACGGAAGGATCCGATCCAGGATGGTCTCTTCATTAGCATGAGTAGCCAGCTCAAGCAAAATCTCCAAACTTTGCAATTTAGAGGTGCAATCGTGCAACCCCCTTATGCAAGACGTCACCAAAGCTATAATTATAACTAACCCATCGTTTTCCTTATTTGCGTCTTCCTCCTCGCTTTCTTTCTCAATATCTGATTTTTCACGTTCCGCATCGAATGGTTTGCTATTCGGGCATAGAAAGTTGAATACGTTTCCGATGTCGGATTTCAGCCTGACTATCTTCTCGTCGGGGGATAAAATCGGGCTTGTCGAGAAGATGAGCATGTACGATTGCAAGAATGTGTAGAAATACTCGGGGAAGAGTTTGCCCCTTTCTTGGGCTAGGTATAATTCAGCCGAGAGGCGTTGGGAGGGGTCTTTCGCAATCATGCTGGATAATAAAGTTTTTAAGCCTGGGTCTTCTAGGTTGTCGAGGTGTTTTTGAGGGTTGTATTCGCCTGATCGGTAGGCTAAGAGTTGGGAGAGTTCGAAGGGAGGATGGCCTTCGTTCCATAGTTCGAGTAGAGCGCAGCTGGGGGAATTTAATATTATATTAATCTATAATCTATTATTATTATATTAATCTATAATCTATTATTATTATATTAATCTATAATCTATTATTATTATATTAATCTATAATCTATTATTATTATTATTATTGTTGAAATGAATAATAGGAATTAAGATCCGATGTAAAAGGATGTAGCAAAACATGCCTTGAAAGAGCTCCAAACCAAGGAGGCGAAATGTCGACAAATAAAGAAATAATAAAGATATTTTGTCAAACAAGGACTTTAAGTTATTCTTTTTTAATTTAGTACATTGTCTTACCCAGCTGAAAAAATGTCCATAGCAGCCTTCAGCTCCCCAGAATTGCAAGGAGTCTCATTAAACATATTATTCTCAGAGCTGAGAGACTTGATGAACCTCTCCGGGGCTATGTAGCAGGTTCGTCTTCGTGACGTGTCGAAGAAATACGAATAATCCGCGGGATTGTCCTCAGGGAGGAACGTCGGCTTGAACGAAGCAAAATCAGCCAGTAAAATCCAATTCCACGAAGTAACCATTATGTTCTCTAGCTTAATATCACCGTGGCAGACACCGACCTTATGGCACTGGTGCAATGCGTACAAAACTTGGAATGTAATCCACCGCTTTTCGATGTTCGTTAAGAATGGTCTTGTGCTTATCCGATCGTACAAACTGTACTTCACGTACTCTCGCATGATAAGTCCTGCTTTTTCGGTGACTAAGATTTTCTGAAAAGGCAGGCAGTTCACTGCTGACGACAGGTTTATTCGGATTTCATCGAGACGGTCTTTGTAGGGCAAGAGCGGGAGTGTGGGATCGTGTATGGCGAAAACTTTAACGACTATGAGACCTTCTTGGGATTCAGCTCGGGCCACCTTTAGAAATCTTGTGCTTCCCAAACTGAAAACGTTATTTGTAGAATTTTAGGTAATCTTACAACAATACGGTTGTAACAACAGTTGCTACAAGAGAGTTACTGCAAGATAGTTACAGCAAGATAGTTGCAACAAGATCGTTGCAACAAGATCGTTGCAACAAGATCGTTGCAACAAGATAGTTGCAACAAGATAGTTGCAACAACATAGTTGCAACAAGATAGTTGCAACAAGATAGTTACTACAAGATAGTTACAACAAGATAGTTACAACAAGATAATTACAACAAGACAATTATAATAAGACAGTACAACATCACACAGGTCACCACATATCACACTTACCTCACATCAAATTTAAGTTCCGAATGATCTGTTAAATAGTGTTCTACCGGAAATATCTGAGATGGCGCGATTCCCACTAGCTGATTTCCCATTTTTTAAATACTATCACTAACTGTTATTTAAATTGCAATGGCTTTTGTTAAGCTTAAAGTAGTTCTACGTTCTTTGTTTTGACAACATCTTCTGTCGACAGATGACAGAACTAGAAACAGATGGCATAAATATGACGTTAGTGTGCAGGTTGGCCAACCGTATCTAAACTTACAGCATCGAAATACACTAAAAAGTCCCAAAGTGTTTTGTTTTCGTGTTATTGCAAGGTCACGTGTCGTGACGTCACCAACTGTCATATTCAAATAATGGCGTAGGGGGTAAATAATTTTAAAAGTTAAAAACTATGGGAATTTATTATTGTATAGAGTAAGTGGCTTAAGATTTATTTTATTTTTTCTAATTTTAAGAGTAGGAGATTTACAATTTATAATATAGTTGCCATAATGTCATGTATTAGTTATTTGCCAACGTTGTTACATACTTACCTTATTGTATCACATAAGTATGTTTGATATATACATATGTGCTAAAACAAATTTATACACTTGAAATCATTACACTTCCTTTTCGGCATTTCAAACTCTGAAAAAAAAAAATAAAACGCCAATTTCACATTTAAAGAATTTATTTTTAAAAATATGATAAACATTAAATGAAGTAGACCGACATATAAAATAATATAAATACAACCTATTCTTGGTTATTCAATAATTTTTTAAAAATCTTTATCATATACATAGTTTTTGGAAGAATAAATATACGATTATAACAACGTTACACAGTTACTGATAGGAATGTTATTATCATAAAAAATTCAAGGTAGAAAATACATACGTGGATGTTTAATAACAAACACAAACATGTCAGTATCTAAAACAGTAGGTACAAATCCGAAACACCGTACGGCCCTTCGCTTAATGTAATAACCAAATAAATAGATATCCTTCATGTCAACAACAGATGTCTTTGATACCAATAGATATCGCTGATATCAATATATATCCTTGATATCAATATATTCCCTTGATATCAATAAATATCCTCAATAGATACCCTTGATATCAACAGATATCCTCGATATTTCTTCTTAGCAAAAAAGTTGATATCCTATAAATTTCCCCAAACAAAGTGCCGTATTCTGGCTTCAGAGAATTATTACAATTATTATTAAATATTTAGTGTAGTACAACAATCTTCTCTTTCTTATTTTTATTAATTTAAACTTTATAGGTATAACATCTATATATATGGTTTTTTTTGCATTCACAAGTGAGTTCCCTCGGTCTCAGTTTTCCCTATCTTTAATTCAACAATAAACCAACATAACTTTATACAATTTTTGTCTTGAATACCTTAACTCTATCACTAATTTCTCTATATGGCATAGTTCCCTATTTTGCTTTACTTCTTAAAGCAACATGCACATTTTGATAGAATGTGTGTGTCTCAAAAACTGGCACAGAAAACATCTAGAAACATTTAGTATTTCGATGTTCTCGAAAGTCACAGATAGTTTTTTAGTTCTTGCTTTAGCATTAGTTTATGCTTTAGCATTAGTTCATGCTTCAGCGTGGAAAATTGGAAGGCAGGATATGTAAATAGCAAATGTTTGGAAAACATACTTTTGCAAATTCAACTAATATACACATCAAAAAACCGCTATTGTATTAAAAATTATTATTATTAGCATTCAATAATTTTAGTAATAATTACATAAGCAATGTTTACGAAAGTAATGATTACAATGTAATGACTACAATGTAATGACTACAAAAGTAATGACTACAAAAGTAATGACTACAAAAGTAATTACTACATAATTAATAATGATATAACATCATAAGTATCAACAATCTAGAACACAAGGATACACACACATTCTATAAAAATTCATTTTCTATAAACAAAAATCACACGCCGTTTAGGCAGAGGTGAAAACAGTAAGGAAGTTTCATTTTCGAATCTATTTAATTTCTTGTTTCCTCAATGCTCCACAATTTTGTAATGAACATGATCACAATGAGTATTGCACTAGTTTCAACAATGTTATGTTCGGTTTTTAATTATACAATAATGTAATAAAAATTTACCTTACAATTCAATAATAATTTCATTAGACTAATTAAAAAATAAAATTCCTTACGATTCATCCTTTTAAATTCTTGTACGATTTTGTTTTTTGATTTCGTAAACCTTTTGAACAACCAGAAGTATGCGCAGTATATCAGCGTATATATGCCATTTTTTCGTGACAAAATGCAGGAAACTTAACAAATTTACAAAAAATGCATATTTTTTAAATACATATTGTTACCAAAATTACACAAAAAAACACGACCGAAGAGTCGTAACCTGAATCAGAATATATGGCAAGATTGTTTAATGTTTTTACTACTGTTAAAACATATTAATAGAAACGTAATAATAATACGAAAAAATAATTATAATTACATGAAAAATATGACATACAAATATGGCACATATTACTTATTAGTCGCAATAATTAGCTGTATTTCTAATGTAGTCTAACAGTCTAGATATTTTTAATTTTTACAGATATGCAATTACATTTATAAATACTTTTTTATAAACTATAAATCTTGTGCCCTAAGAAGTGGGTGATTAAGGTTGGATTTGCTTTAAAAAGCTTGACATGTGTGAACTTAGGTCGAGTACGATAGAATGAATCCCATTAGAAATGCAATAAATTCTTTATCAAGAAATTGGTTATTAATAAATTGATTATCAATAAATATTTATTTAATCTATTGATTATTAATAAATAATTATTAATAAATTGATTAATAAATAATTATTAACGAATAATTATTAATAAAAATTCTTAATAAATTGATTAATAAATAATTATTAATGAATTATTAATAAAACATTCTGAATAAATTGATTAATAAATAATTAATAAACAGACTATCAATAAATTGATTATTAACATAAACAGTAAGTGCCGAGACAGTCTTCAAGAAATATTTAAACTTAAAAAGTAAACGATTGCACGAAAAAACGTTTCCGTGCGAGTTATTTAAATATATAAAAAAAAATGCAAATGTACAACGTATTTATAGCGTATTTATGTTTATATTTAACATAATAATACTGGCATTAGACAACACACGCTTTGTAAAACAATGTTAGTGACATTGAATTTTTCGTCAATGTTTTGAAATTATTTCCCCTATTATCTGTAAAATTTAGATTTACAATGATATTGTAGGTCTATATCAATACATTATAGAGACTAGCAAATGTAATGTCAGTGCATATTTCTTAAAAATTTGTTTATAGTATTTAAATGCAACGGAAAGTAGATATCGTTACGAACTAGAGCAAGTTAAGTGCGTCAATTCGAAATAAAAAAAAATACTTAGTAAAAATGGCTCATTATGGTTAATCTATAACACATACATACATTAGTTAACATGGAACGAGTGTTTCCGGAAGTTTGAGGAAACGTTTGTGAAACACATTGCTTAGACACTTCTTTCGGTATAAACAGACTCAACAAAGGAATCCACGTCACGAACAATTACTAAATATAAGGACACTAGAATTTAGATTAGATATACTTTACGCGATGTAAACATGTTAACGCGGAGTGGTGGAAACGATGAAGGACAAAACAGTGGAGAACTAAAGGGGGGAGATAGCGCAGCGGCGACTCGGGAAGCTTAGAAGTTCCACTGCGACCCCCCCTGGTTGTCTCATTCCCTTGGCGTGCTGGAAGCCCAACGGTCAAATTCAATTCCTGAGTCGGGACTAACGCCGATGTGCGCCAAGGGGCTTAAGAAGTCGGAATGCTGGCGGCACTTGCAGCCCTCCGTTAAGCCGCAGTTCGGACAGATCCTACAAACAGGAACATTTGAGCAAATCGACAAGTCAGGCTACACCAACTTATTTGTGACAGTCTTTTGTTTTTTGTATAGGAACTGTGTGTGACAGTGTTTGCGTTTGTAATAACTATTGGCTTTGCCCTAACTATTTGTTCTGCCCTAATTATTCTTTATATACTAAATAATCATTTTGCAATAACTATTCGTTTTGCAATAACTATTCATTTTGCAATAACTATTCATTTTGCAATAACTATTCATTTTGCAATAACTATTCATTTTGCAATAACATTCATTTTGCAATAACTATTCATTTTGTAATAACTATTAGTTTTGCAATTAGTATTTGTTTTGCAATTAGTATTCATTTTGCAATTAGTATTCATTTTGCAAATAGTATTCGTTCTGCAATTAGTATTCGTTTTGCAATTAGTATTCGTTTGGCAATTATTATTGGTTCTGCAATTAGTAGTTGTTCTGGAATAACTATTCGTCCTGTAATAACTATTCGTCCTTCAATAACTATTCATTCAAAAATAACTATTCATGTGTCCTAATTGTGCACTTGTCCTAACTATCCGTTTTGTCCTAAAATTCGTTTTATCTTAAAATTCGTTTTATCCTAAAATCCGTTTTATCCTAAAATTTGTTTTATCCTAAAATACGTTTTATCCTAAAATACGTTTTATCCTAAAATTCGTTTTGTCCTAAAATTCGTTTTGTCCTAAAATTCGTTCTGTCCTAACTGTGGGTACTGTCCAAGCTAGATGTGGTTTCTTTTGTTTTCCAGGTTTGTGCTCTGTACCTGTTTCGGGACTGCTGCTCGTGCCCGCGATCCGTCCGGCTCTTCTCCTCTTCCTTTATCTGCTCCATGAGAGCGTCGGGACTCCGGGAAGACACGTCGAGCTTGAGCTCCTTCTCGAAGTTCTGGAGCTGCTCGAGGAAGTGGAAGTTGGGGGCGATGTTGGACTTGCGCTTGCGGACCAGGTTGAAGGCATCGTTGAAGTTCAGGGAGCATTTGTACATCAGGTAGGCGACGGTTATGGTCACGGACCGCGATATGCCCGCCAGGCAGTGGACGAGGACGCCTTTTTGTTTCGACCTTGCCTCATCTGCAACAATGTTCGGATGTGTAAATATGTAGATCATTAACGAAATATATAGATAAATAACAAAATATATTGATAGAAAAATATATAAATATCGAAATATATAGATAAAAAAAATATATAAACAATGAAATATATAGATAAATAAATCTACTAAACTTTTACGATGAATACATTGATCTACTAAACTTTTACAATAGATAAATAGATCTACTAAACTTTTACAATAGATATATAAATAACAATATATAGAAGTAAATAAATATATAAGTAAATGTGCACATAAATAAATATATAAATAGTGATGATTGAAACTTTACAATAGGGAACAAGATTATCAGAAATTAAGAGTAATTGTTTGGTAAATAATAATAAAACAAAAAGTTCGTACACCCTCTGTCCTATACTAATTTAAAATTAAGAAAGAAAAACATGATATTTTGATCAAAGTCGTTCTTTTTATTATTGGTATGTCGTTCTCTTTATTCAAAATATTCTCTATAATGTTTATAATATTATATTGTATATAATATCATATTCTATATAATATAATATTGTATATAATATCATATTGTATATAATATAATATTGTATATAATATCATATTGTATATAATATCATATTGTATATAATATAATATTGTCTATAATATAATATTGTATATAATATAATTATATATTAAAATAATTCAAAATCAAAAGTTTTATTCGTGCTAACGATAATTTTTCCTTGTTCTTTTTAACATAGTATGCTTTGGATTGACAGTTGGTTACACTGTCCAACTAGAAAAGCTGTCAACAATGTGTGTATACAATGTGATAGTTTACTCAGTTTAAAAACATTCTTTTGTGAGTTTATAAAGGTCTTTAAGGGTTTTTGAAGGTTTCCTATAGATTTTGGAAGGTTTGTTTAGAGTTCAAAGGTTTTTCAAACAAATTGCTTACACCTGTTAAACGTAGGGTTCAATAACAAAATTGATGTTTGATATGAAATTTTTGTTCCAGAATTATACAAAGAAGGATTGACAATTATGTATGAAAACAAATGAGGACTAACAGATGGCGCTAGTTTAAATGCAGATTTTGGGGTTGGGATAAGAAGGAAACTGCTGGTCTTCGAGGGTAAGTATGTAAGTGTACTGAATGTTTTTGTTTATTTATTAATTTTCTATTGTTTATTTATTAATTTTGTAATACACATCATGTATTCGTAATCATTTTATATATCCCTTGCAACTACGATTAATTAGGTTAATATTCAGTTCAAATAAAACAACTAATTTCGATCAGCGGGCGAAATTAAAAACAATAAAAAAATTAGTTGTAATTATTGGTTAACAATCGATAACTCTGTCAAAACAGTAGACAGTTTAATATTTGGAAATCGAACGCTACGTTACTGTGATTCATTATTTTATATGATTTTGTTAAAAATTAATTCCTTCTCCAGAAACGCTTATGAACGTTATTAACTAGATAATGACGTATCAACCACAGATATTTATTAATATTGAATATTACTTTTATTATTATTGATTATTACTTTTATTATTATTGAATACTATTTTTATTATTATTGAATTTGATATTACCATTGAATATAGAGTATATACTCTGATATTACTATTATTTCAAATCATTATTTGCCCTTGTGTTTTTAACACAGTATGCTTTGGAACAACAATTGGCTACACTGTCCAACCAGAAGAAATGTCAACAATATGTGTATATAATGTGATAGTTTACTTAGTTTTTAAAGGTTCTTTTGTGCGTTTATGAAGGGTTTTTTAATTTTTTCTGTGAAATTTAGAAGGTTTGTTTCTAGTTCATAGGTTTTTCAAACAAATTACTTGCGCCAATTAAACGTAGGGTTCAATAATAAAATTGATGTTTGATATGAAATTTTTGTTCCAGATTTACATAGAAGGCTTGCAGGATTGACAGTTGTGGATGAAAACATATAAGGACCAACAGATGGCGTTAGTTTAAATGGAGATTTTGGAGTTGGGATAAGAAGGAAACTACTGGATTTAGATGGTGAGTTAGGTATAATATCTGTGGCTAGTATCAAAGGTAATATGAGTCGCCTAGTTACAAAGACGGCCATATCCATTTGACATCATTTCGAGAAAAAAGCGATTTTTTGTTGAAAAATATGGTCGTTTCTGTAATAACTCCCAATGTTAAAATTGATTTTTTTAATTTTTATGGTCGCATTTGTAACAAACCATTGCCACCACTGGATTCCTGGGAAAAAATACTTTAAGAAACTACTCTTAACCAAATTTCTCAAAAAATGGTGGACGGTCGTTTTTGTAACTAGCCGACTCATATAATCTTTGCTAGTATTTAAATTAATAAATAATAATTATTTTTAATTAATACAAAATAATTATTAACTTTTACGTTTTCTTATGTGGACTTATACATATCACAGGTTGTCTGTGTACATATGTAATAATCAGGCCTGGTAATAATACACTTTCTCGTATAGAACTTCAGTACGAATACACACATTTAGAATAAATATGCAAAACAATTATTTTTTTATAATATAATTAGTTTTTTATAATATTATTAGTTTTTTATAATATTATTAGTTTTTTATAATATTATTATTTTTTTATAATATAATTATTTTTTTTATAATATAATTATTTTTTATAATATAATTATTTTTTGACAATATAATTATTTTTTATAATATAAATATTTTTTTACAATATAATTCATTTTTTAATATCTTGTATACATAAAGCTTTTTCCACGTTCGTGCGCCGTTGGCGTCATTTCAAAGGCGTCGCACCAGTTGGGCCGTAATCAAGGGGCACGTAATCCTTTTGTTTGGGAAAACTAATCCGTGACGTGCCGCCATCGAGAAAATGATTAATAACATTGCGGAGTATCCTCGAGGGAACAAACGACCGCTCGCCCACGCCTCAGGCGCGAAAGGGGGTGAAATGGCGCGAGGGGGTGAAATCGGGGCCGGTGAAATCGAGGGGGTGAAATTGAGGGGGGTGAAATCGAGGGGGGTGAAATCGAGGGAGGTGAAATCGAGGGGGTGAAATCTAGAAGATTAAATCGCACGAAAGGGGTGAAAGCAAACGGGTGAAATCAAGAGGGTGAAATTGCACGAAAGGGGTGAACGCGAGGTGGTGAACGTGAGGAGGCGAACACAAGGGGTTGAAAGCGAATTAGTAGTTTGCAGCGAAATGCCACCCTCATCCCTCGTCCAAGGAGAATGCAAATCATAGCCGCGGCAAATCGCCGTCGTCATTAAATCTAATTCTGACTTCACAACGAAGACGTCTTTGTAAAGCCAGTCGGCCACCCGCACCCCTGCTTGCTTAATCTCAACGCGTTAATGCCGATTACATCTATTTCGACCTTATTGCTTTTAAACTCTCGGCGATGGCGTGGGCCTCATTCTTCTTCCGACAAGCATTCCGATGCCGCATTTTTCCACCCGCCCACGCCCGCTTGCCTTCTAATAAACGAGACACGAAGATAGAGAGCTTTCTTTTGTATGCACGAGTTGGATTTTGGGAATCTTGTTCTCCTATATGAATGGTATATAACTGAATTTTCAATAGTATATAATTGAATTTTTAATGGTATATAACTGAAGTTTCAATGGTATATAACTATATTACTACATGCATGTGGTGCTTTATTGAATGAAAATTTTGTTGTAGAGGTTTTTGAGTATGTATACGTATATTATCTTTGGTATTAGCCATTATAATTGTCAAATGGTTAGCTATTATAATTAAATGTTTGCCGCATTTGCTTATTTTCTTTGCACTGAGAGAAAAGCATTCATCGTTCATTATTATTTAAATATAATAAACATGCTTTTAATATAGTGTAATATTAACATTGAATATGGAGCATATATACTCTATATTGCAAAAGGAAGCATCACGAATGAAAACATAACAAAAGGAAACATCACGAATGCAAACATAACAAAAGGAAACATCATGAATGAAAACATAACAAAAGGAAACATCACGAATGAAAACATAACAAAAGGAAACATCACGAATGAAAACTAACAAAAGGAAACATCACGAATGAAAACATGACAAAAGGAAGCATCACGAATGAAACCATGACAAACGAAAACATAATAAAAGAAAACATCACGAATGAAAACATTACAAAAGGAAACATCACGAATGAAAACATAACAAAAGGAAGCATCACGAATGAAAACATAAGAAAAGGAAGCATCACGAATGAAAACATGACAAATGAAAAAATAACAAATGAAAACATAACAAAAGGAAACATCATGAATGAAAACTTTACAAAAGTAAACATCACGAATGAAAACGTAACAAAAGGAAACATCACGAATGAAAACGTAACAAAATGAAACATCACGAATGAAAACATGATAAATGAAAACATAATAAATGAAAAAATATCAAATGAAAACATAACAAAAGGAAACATCATGAATGAAAACTATACAAAAGTAAACATCACGAATGAAAACGTAACAAAAGGAAACATCACGAATGAAAACGTAACAAAATGAAACATCACGAATGAAAACATGACAAAAGGAAGCATCATGAATGAAAAGTTTACAAAAGTAAACATCACGAATGAAAACAACAAATGAAAACATCACAATTACAACAGAAAATTCAACAAAATATCCTTGCGAATAAAACTGACATCCCCTAGCAAACGTCCCACCCTCCGCCGAAATCCATCCCCTAGGAGCCACCCTCCCGCGGGGGCAACCGGGGGCGGCAGGGGATGGCAAGGGGTCGGCGAGCGCCCCAGCAGCCTTCGTGAATGGAACCAGCCGGTGGAGCAGCCGTTTCGAGTGTTCTTGCTTAGGGTGACCTACATCCGCCGCCGCCGCCGCCGCCATTCATGTCTACTGAATGAAAGCACGGCCATATGAGGCGGGGGCGGCTGGAGAAGGATAACCTATAGAGCCTTCGCTTCGGAGGTGGCTACAGATGTTGCTGTCTCGCTCCTCCGCGGCCGCGTATTGATTTTCGAGTTGGCGGCTGGGGGTGGGGGAGCTGTAATTCTGTTCAACTTTCGTTCGGAGGGAGAGAGACGGAGAGAGGCGGCTGCGGCGGCAGTGGTGGGAATAAGGAGAGAGTTGGGAGATGAGAGACGCCCACGTGTAGGTGGATTTAGATTTTCGCGATGAGGGCGAAATTCGGGGGTTTTTGTGTAAGGACCTTGCATAGGGAGGATATAGCGAGGAGGACGAAACGCGGAGGACACAGGATTGTATATCGATACAGGATTGTATATCCGTACAGGATTGTATATCCACACAGGATTATATATTCACACAGGTTTGGATATCCACACAGGATGGTGTATCCATACAGGATTGTATATCCATACACGATTGTATATCCATACAGGATTGTATATCCACACATGATTATATATTCACACAGGATTGGATAACCACACATGATTGTATATCCTTGCTTGCCAATCTTTAAACATATTACTTTTTTAAAATATATACCTATATATAGAAGTTTAAATTATTTCAAAGGAGATAAAGATTGATGGTGTATAACTGGTTGCATATGTAGAGTATTGGTATTATCACATAACATAAATAACCACATATAATATGTGATACATATAACCAAATATTATTGAGTATATATAATCTTTGATATAATGTTGTGTTATAATAATAATAGGAATAATAATAACAATATGAGTAATAATAATATGAATAATAATAATAATAATAATACTATGAGTAATAATAATAATAATATGAATAATAATAATAGTAGTAGGAATAATAATAATTAATTATTATTGATACAGCTCAACATAAACGAATGGGGGCCACTTGCAGCAGAGCTAACACACACCAAAGAAGAGGAGTAATTTGAAAGCACCCTTAAAAGAAGCATTAATATAAAAAACAACAAAACGAGCTGGCGAGCAGCTAGCTTCATTTCCCGTTGTATATTTTGCGGAAATTAACTTACGGGCCCCCAATAAAATTAAATATAAAGCAATTTGTTGGGAAAGAAGGCGGATGGCCGGGCGAAATGAAACGATAGCACTTGTACAGAGAGACACTTCGAATGTTTGCGGGGGTGAGGGGCCGAGGGGCGGCTGCAGCCTCTGACCCGACCGGTCGAACGGGGGGCGGCGGGACAAGGGGGTGGCTCTAAATGCACGTGTCGATACACCTACGCGGATTTATCAGACGGGTGTTTCCCCCGGATCCCAGAGACCGATTTATGGAGAGTCTAACTAAAATTAATTTGAACTAACTAATTATTACTAACTGCAACTAATTATTATTATTAGTTGAAGTATTGATTGAATTAATGCTTAGTTGAATTAGTGATTGAATTAATGTTTAGTTGAATTATTGATTGAATTAATGTTTAGTTGAATTATTGATTGAAGTAATGTTTAGTTGAATTATTTATTGAATTAATGTTTAATTTAATTATTTTCTAGCTGATGGTGAAGAGAAAACAAACCGGGATCCAGAGGGCTTCAGACTTGATGTGCAAGTGCACGTGCGCCACCCACTCGCTAGACGAAGTTCAAACACGAGGCTCTCCAATATTCGTAATAATTATTGCACATTTTGCTATCTGCTCTGCCTTCCAGTATTTTATTTCCGACTTTTCCTGGGATATGCAGTGTTTTGCTCATCTAAAACGTCTCGGGGGAACTGTTTATTTGTTTTGTTAACAGGAGCAAAACAACGGAAAATTTAGTCTAGTTGAATTGGGGGCATGGTGACAAAACACCCCCTGGCGGAATAACGAGAGGGAGCCTTTGGGTAATGTTAATAATCCTGAAGGAATTTTTAATATTTATAATATGTAATGTGCTGTTACCACTACTTAATTTACTGTATAAATATTTAGAAACTTACCTATGAATTCGATTGCTTTAGGGAAGTGGACTGCGAGATTCTGGGACCAATGATCCGTGATGGGTATCTGCATATACTTGATGCTGCCGCAGTTCTCGAAGACATTAGGAAGGTCAGGGGTCACGTTCAAGACGTACTGGATGTTGTGCCTCATCAGAGCTTGGATGTCCCCGCTATTGGCAGCGTTTCCAAGGAACAAATTCGAGAGGATCTCCACAGGGAATTCCCTATCTTCCTCCAATCCTGTAAGGTACAACATTTCTTTAAAAATTAAAAGAAAATAGACATCAATAAAATCTTGCCGACTATTTTCTGAATGTCTGCTCTCTTCTGAGTAGAATAGAATAGAATATGATAATATAGAATAGAATAGAATGGAATAATATAGAATAGAATAGGATTAAATAGAATGGAATAATATAGAATAGGATAGGATAGAATGGAATAGAATAGAGTAATACACTCTTCCTGGAATATACGTTTTATTTGATAACTAATAAAGAAGAACAGACTTTCGTGCATTATAAACAAAGCTCGAGGAAATCTTTATTACGAGGCGATCGAGCCAGCAATGCTAATGAGGTTGTAAACTCTCGGACGTGGTCGGACTTCCAATGAGCGCCTATACATATTTCGCAGATAAAGCCATTATCAACGCAACAATTGCATTAACAATAAGTAGGAGGGCAAGGAAAGCAAGACAACAGAGGAAAGCAAGACAACATAGGAAAGCAAGACAACAGAAGTCTTGCTCGTAAATCAACGTGTTTTGTGTGTCTATTTACCTACGCGGCACAATGCGTTCGCTATAGGCTTTTGTGACATTTATGTCCAATCTGTTTGATATAGTGGCATTCAGCCTATGAATAAATAGACTCAAGTTTCTGGTTACGAACATGTAGGCGGAGAGGTAAATGAACATACACCTATCGCAGACGCCCATGCAACTTTGCTGATTGAATTTGGCGGATTGCTCGATATTGTGAGTCCACCTACACGTAACACTTATGTACAGTGTGAGGCAAAAAAAATGGACTCTTCTCTGTATTTATTTCTCTTGGTATTTTGAATATTACTGTAGTTAACTCTTATTTTGATAGTTATTTTTACTGTACCTAACTATTATTTTGATAGTTATTTTGTTAGCTACGAAGCTTATTTTGATCCCAAACCCTATTTTGATCCCAAACCCTATTTTGATCTCAAACTATAGGTATTTGATCCCAGTAGACTCTGGTAAATTTGTCCCAGGGCCAGCCGCGATGTGCGGCGTGTCATAATCGAAGGAACCCATTCATTACAAACTTTCATTCACAGCCAGCTCGAAGCGGAGCCGCCGAGCAGCTCGAGTAAACTTTCAGCGTGAAATAAATAGATTCAGAATTGTATGTATATTGCTCCTCGCAGTCATTGATAAAAATAAACTCCGCTTCATTAGTGCACAATAATAAGGATCACCTTGGCTGAGACGAAACCGAGTTTTATGATAATTGCGGAGAACAATCCTCCTCCGTCCTCACTCTCCGTCTCTCTCAGACGCACGGCGACCGCCTATGGCCGAGCTGTTAATTGATTTTTACCGTATGTGTGCAATAGGCACGCCTGAATGACTTTTTGTGTTTCAAGTGATTCCGCCGTTCCTCATTGATGAATAAAAATTACGTGCAAGGAGACTAATTATAATTTTAATTGACCATTAACGTTCGCTAGCTCGTGAATCGAGCCTTTTTTTATAATTGCACGTCGACGTGTGCGTAAATGTGGCTTTTTACGCCTATTTAAAATTCATTTAGTGGACAATCCACTTTGCTGTTATGGCTTGCAATCATGAATCTAATGCATTACATTAAATACTTTTATCACTGTAGGTACGTTTATCTCGTTAGTGCATCATATTACGTTCATCACATTACTTTCATCACATTACGTTCATCACATTACGTTCATCACATTACGTTCATCACATTGCATTCTTCACATTACCTTTATCACTTTACGTTTATTACATTACGTTAATCACATTACGTTTATCACATTACGTTTATTACATTACGTTCATCACATTGTGTTTATTAAATTACGTTCATCACATTGAGTTTATCACATTAAATTTATCATATTACGTTTATCAATTAAATGTATCATACATTCATCACATTACGTTTATCACATTAAATGTATCATATTACGTTTATCAATTAAATGTATCATAAATTCATCACATTACATTGGAGAATGAATTAATAGTAAAATTGCTATTCTCAATTAATGAGTATACATAGAAACCCCAGGATATCACAGAAGCTAACACCACAAATGTATTAACACCACAAATGTGCTAACACTTTTATCTAATCAATTATAAAAACTTTTATCTAAATCGAGTCTTTTTTCCAGAGCAGTCTGACAATATATCGTGTTGCAAAATTACACCCTTTCCGTTAACAATGGCCTGAGACGTATTAACTAATCAATGATTCAAACGTCCTAATTGGTTACACCATTCATTGGTTATATCACGTATAATGTTATATGTGGTTACATTAAAGGTCAGCTGTTACGGTTTGTCTGGATTCTGGAATCTTGAAATGAATTATTATTTAAATAGATTATTTTTTAAATAATACTTTTAATACTGTATTAATTTATAACGCTTTTGCCCTTCTTCAGGATTGCTTACCTAAAGAGCTGTCGCATCTATCGTCAGTGTCCGAGCTGTCGGTGGAGCTATTCGCACAAGACGACAAACTGTCAAAGCTTCGATGAGGCTGCCGATGAAGAGGCTGAGTGGAAATCCTTAGAGATCTTAGGCCCATCAGAGGAAGAGGATCTGGACCAGCAGCAGTTTGCAAGGCTGCGTTGGAAGAATCCAGCAGTTCCGAACAACTATCACACCATTCGGGATATGTGGTCCTGAAGAGGTTGAAGCCATCTGGAAAGAAATAATAAACTTGTTAGAAAAGAAAGAATAATCTTGTTAGAAAACAAAGAATAAACTTGTTAGGAAATTAAGTCAAAGCCAAAGGCAGAAAGAACATCAAGAAAACATTAAGATAGGTAATAACAATAATAAATTTCATATTATTTACTTTAGGTTAAACCTACACAAGTGACCAACGCTACAACGTTACAGATGATTAATAATAAAATAATAAATAATTAATAATACTTTTTAATAATCTTTTTTTTTTAATTATTATTAAAAATATTATTAAAATTATTATTAAAATTATTATTAAAATTATTAATTATCATTATTACATAAATGATTATTCATTACTGCACTATCACCTCGACTTTCCAGCAAAGGAAAACCACATAAATATATACA